>JANTPZ010122941.1:0-17723 GCA_025593235.1 Vachellia pachyceras | reverse complement strand
TCTCGTACAATCAAGTATATGGGTTTCAAGTTTCTATACTGTTTCAAGTTTGTATATTAAGGTGTTGATTTTAATTAATTTACCAAAAGGTTGCCATTGCTTCCCTCATTCACATGACAAGATATTCATTTAAGAGTGTGCTTATGTTTGAGATCACGGTTGGCTTGGAGAAATTAATTCATTTACAGTACAAACTATCCCTAAAGGTAGCCCTAGAAGCAGTTTGGCTGTTGAAGATTCTTCTGGTTCTTTATCAATTTTCACTCTTAATCCTTCCAGGCTGGATATGCATTTCTTGACTGTTGCCACTATTTAATTTCATGAGAACTTTTCCTGATATCATTGTTATTCTGTGTGTTAATCTTTGAGTTTATTTTGATTAGTTATGATTAAATATGTCAATTGGTGCATGTCAAAATTTATTTCAAGTGAAGAGATAAACATGTTATACTTGCATCTGTATAATGCATTAAACATGTTATACTTGCATCTAGAAAATGTATTCCAATGTTTTAAAGATTGTGAAACTTACGAGAAAATTATGTCATTCAGGATAGAACTGCCCTACTGTTCCTTTTTTTCCCATCAGTACTGCTGATTTTAAGATCATGGATTTGGGCTGGATGCATGCCTGCTTTCCCAGTTCAGCTTTACCAGGTATTTTCTTTTAAATGACTTCAGTTGATTATAATATATTGTTTTGACTTCTGCACTTGTTCATACATTATTCCTATGGATATTCTCAGGCTTGGCTGCTATTTCTTTACACTGGTTTAGCATTGCGAGAGAACATCTTGAGAGTCAATGGAAGCGATATTCGTCCATGGTAATGACATGAAGCTTTTTCATCTACCGAGACTTTGCAGCAGTAATTTTTTGCATATAATCTGACTTTATTACTGCAAGTTATTCCTATGTCTACTTTTTATAGCACATGCTTGATATTCACGAAACTTATATGACATAAGATGGACACAAATTCACAATAGCGCCAAAGCACTATTTTATAACTACATGAATTACAGCTAACTATTCTTTCTGTTAACTAACTGGTTAATTCTCATGCAGAACCCTTCTAGCATATACATGGTGACATCTTTTGGTCCACTTGTCATAGCCCTATGAAATTTCGTCCACTTGTCTTAGCCCCATGAAATTTCTTTCTACCTTTCAGTCATCAATTGTGGGTTTGTGTTTTTTATGGTAGTAGGCAGTCCAGGGGAAGTAATCTCAACAATCACAGTAAGATCGGGGAGGGTGGGAAATAGTTTAGGAGAAAACGTAGGCACTTGAGTTTATATACCTAATGTACTTTTATATCAAATTGGAAAAAATGACTTAAAATTTTAAAAAATAGTTAACTGCATTAATTAAAGTAGTTGCATGAATAATGGCCGGCCAAAAAGAAAACATTGTACTTACCCTAATGTAATTGAAAAAAAGTAAACTCAGTATATTAGTTTTATTGTCTTGCTTTTTCTGCTTTAATTTATTGTTAGTTGTTTGTTTTTCTCTTGGCTACTTGACTTTTTATTCCATTATAGGTGGATATACCATCATTACTGTGCTATGATAATGGCCCTTGTGAGTCTCACTTGGGAGATTAAAGGACAACCTAATTGTGCACAAAAGCAGGTTAGCCTTCCTCTCATGCATTTAGTTTTGCTCTTCTTCTATGTAAGATCGTAAGTACTAACAAAATTTTTGCTAATGCTTGCAGAGAGGTGTTCAACTTTTTCTACAGTGGGCTATGATGCAAGGAGTTGCAATGCTCTTGCAGAATAGATATCAACGGCAGAGACTTTATACTCGTATTGCACTAGGAAAGGTGCTACTTTTTAATGGAACAATTTAGTGTTTAGTTTCCTTTTCCTTGATATGTGAGTAATATTTTACTTTTATTTTATCTTTACATTACCAGCTCACTCCCTTTCATCTCCTAGTTACCTTTTGCTGTTATATTATTTTGCTCGGTACTTGTCTGCTATCATGTTTAATTTTTTTTTTCTTTTTCCTAATGCTGTTAATTTTATGGTGAAACAGGGGTTGTATTATATGGATAGAGAATGAAATATATGGTTGTATCATATGGATAGAAAATGAAATATATGGTCTCATTCTTGTTTTCCTCTGAATTTTAGGCTAAGAGAATGGATGTTGTTTGGGGAGAAACAGCTGGAGTCGATGGCCAACTGTGGCTATTATGCCCTATACTTTTCACTTTGCAGGTAATTTGAGGAATTCTTTGGTGCCGTAAAGCATGATTTATTTGCTGAGTATCAGTAGTTTTATAGATATGGGCCCAAGGAATGTTATTTTACTTAACAATTGAATTAGAAAGCAGCAGATTGGATTTTGACATTCACAAACTTTACTTGTGCTTCTATTTCGATCTAGGGATTTGAGGCATATGTTGGATTGTTGTTGCTCAGAACTGCAGTTGTCGGGGTTGTTTCTGAGTGGCAGGTACTTGCCACGCTGTCTTATTTTATTTCACAAGTGTCTTTTATTTTCGTAGCCCAAATTATATAAACCAACAAAATAAAGTCAGTTAAATTTGCATGTATTGATTATAGGATGACGGAATGTTGTTTGGCAGGTAATATTTTGTGGCATCCTACTGGTTTTAATGGCTGTTGTGAACTTTGCAAATACAGTGCAGACTCTAATGGCAAAGTCAAGATTTAAGGCAAAAATGAGAAGAAGCAAGAGCAAGCAAGAACTGGATTAAGCATTATTCTGGCTCCCTGATCCTTTAGTTTCAGAAATTTTGCTACGTATATCATTTTTGTTAGTATTTATCACAATTAAGCTAGTGATTATTTTGGCTTGCCGCAGCATTCGCATACTATGAATCTGATCACAATAAGCATGAATTTGTATTAAAATGATATCGTCCTTTGATTTGCCTTCCAGGAGTTACCTTGTTCTTCTGTGGTATGTATCAGGATGATAACTGAAACTTCTAGTCCTCACCCTAATTCTGTTTAGGATGAAACCACAAGTAATTTGATTTACTTTGAGTTTGGCCTCATTTTAGATCTCAGCAACTCAGGCTCTGCTGGTTTTCATTTTTTTTCCCTGTCTTATTATTTTAGGAAACGAAAGTCACCCTGCTTCGTACCATTTTAATTTTTGCCCCATGTTTTCTTTTGGTTAATTGGTCCTTGTAAATGATTACTGTTTAAAAGTTAGCCCTCAAATTCAATCTGTTTGCAAATTTATGCTTATGGCCCATAGATAGCATAAACCCAAGATTTTTTGACTATTGAGATTAGATATTTTCTTTAATGTAATGAACAAGGTTCAGAAAATCGGATCATGAATTCATATGGGAAACCGGAGAACCCTTTATATGCCTAGTTTGGTTCAGCTCCTGAGTTAGTGGGGAAGCAAACCAAATCAAACCATTCTGAATCGGTTGCAACCGGCTGACTTGCTGT
This sequence comes from Vachellia pachyceras, assembly GCA_025593235.1. Classification (NCBI taxonomy): domain Eukaryota; kingdom Viridiplantae; phylum Streptophyta; class Magnoliopsida; order Fabales; family Fabaceae; genus Vachellia; species Vachellia pachyceras. The sequence goes on along the minus strand of JANTPZ010122941.1, from coordinate 14,280 downwards.
GTTAGATGAGTTTGATGGGTGAAATCTAAAAAAAATACAAAAAAGGAGGGAGCGATTGATGTTGGCATCGCTTAGCTTTGTTGAAGGGAGTGGAGGAAACGAGGACGGAGGCATCACAACAGTTGTGGAGGCAGTTGTGGTGGAAAGAGGCGGAGAGTGGCGCCGACGTTTGTGTGGCTAGTGTGGGTGAACAAGGGGCAAGTAGAGAGCTTGGATTTTAAGGGAAGTAGAAGGAGAGGGAAGAGAATGAGGATGGGAGAGGGCGACACAATGAGTATGGATTTTGCGTGACAGCAGAGGAAGCGGGGGGTGGGAGGCGGGGAAGGATGTTTATCTATTGGGTAAAAGTATGTGTTTAGAGGGAGGTAAAAGCATTTGTCGGGGAAAATATGTTTATCTCTTGCGTAAAAGCATGTGTCCAGAGGTAAAAGCATGTCATGCAGACTCGAGAGTTTGAAATTATTAATAAGTAATTACACATTAAAGCAACAATACATTGTTTACTAGTATGATCATTTGTCAAAAGTGATAATAGGGTTTGTGCTCAACATTATTTCTTGTATAAAAATAATTACTACTTATTTCTATAATTACAATCTTTATGTTGGGATTCTGTTCATAAGATAATTTAATTAGTGCCATATTTATTTAGATGTTATTTTTTAGTTTTGTGCAATTATAATTAAATTAAATTATTTTAATATAATGGTTTGACCTCAATTTGACTCATTAACTCTTGAACCACTGTCTCAATCAATTCATTGTCTGGTCAGATTTTTTGAACCTTGATAATGAACAATGTATATTCATTTGTCTATTTTTAATTATTTAATATTCTAGCCCATAATATGAGAGGCTAAATTCATTGATTTCTAAAATTTTCCATCCCAGTTATGCCTAAAATTTTATATTGGATAAGATGGACACTCGCTTAGCAAAATCGAAAGTCAAAGGAAGACATCCATCCTATGTGATGGAGACCGTTGCTCTACCTATGTAGATGTGCAATGAGATTGATAAGAGATGTAGAAATTTCCTATGGCGAAGTACTAGTAGCGGGCTCAAGACCTTAGCTCAAGATATGTAAACAAATTTTTTAACAGCGGATTCAAAATAAGTTGGAATTATTCTTAATGTTTTAAGAATAATTTGAGCAAAAATTTAGTGGCTTTAAAATTAGCAAATGAGTAGTTGCAAAATATATCATATAGTATTAATCAAGGTTTAGGAACTCGGATTGGACCGACCAAGTCAAGCTGGAAACCGGTAACTCGATCGGTAATCTGGTCTGAGTTAGGGATTGAACCTGGGTCATGATGACTTGGTGTCCAACTCGGACCAATTCACCATGACCCGATAATTACTCGATCGACCCGCCAAGTTGGAGGGTCGATCGAGTTACTTAAAAAAACAAGGGGTAGACAATGTTAAACTCGGATTTGATGGGTTTCAAATACAGTGGCTGGTGGGGAGGGGAAGGAAGGAGAGATGAAGGAGAACAGGGAGGAGGAGGGTTTCCCTTTTACTCTGACCCCGGCCCCTTTGCCCCTTGACTTTGCAACGCTTTCCCATCTACATTCGTTCTGCCTCCATGCTCCTGCTCCGACTTCGCTTATTATTGCCATTGCTGCTGCTGCTGCTCACCTTGTCTGTTTACCCGAAGATTTCTCATTACAGATAAAACCCTTACATTTTTCGATTCAGAAAACACAACTTAGAAATAAAATCAGAATCAAAGATCAAAGACCAGAACTTTTCGTTTGCTTGTTTTGAAAACCTAGAAGAGTGAAAAAATATAAAAACTCGAGAAAGAAGGGCACACAAACTTAAAATCAAGTTCCTTGAGAGAAGCTTCAACATGGTGAGAGAATAGGAAAAATACGAATAGAGGGTAGTGAATGTGAAAAAACACATTTTGGAAAATAATGAGAAATTCATAATGAGAATATTTATTAGGGGAAATGACAAATAAAGTACCTCAAAAATAGTGAATCCCATAATAGTGATTCGAAATTTAAAATCTCAGAGTGATGATAGTTCCTCACGCGTCTTTAGCAAGTTTAAAGGAAATGACCTGAATGACCCTGCAACCCATAAAGGTAGCACTTTACGATGTCTGATTTGACGAAAAAGTAGTGTATTTCATTCTAATGAACTATGGGTTCATTCGAATGAAGGCAACTTTTTAAACCACTCAAAAAAGGGTGTGGTTTATAAAAGATGCTTTCTAAACCGTTCATATAAAAAACAATTTAGAATGTTCAAATTCATTCGATTGAGTTTTAAGTTCACCAAAAAATTGGTTTAGAAAGCCTAAATTCATAACGCTGTAACTTCTTTATTTGATCTTCATATTTGACAAATGACCTATGGTTGGAAGGCTCTTTAAGTCTATTTTCCAATGAGATAAGATTAAAATCAATTGGATATTTTGTTTGAGAGATATCATTAAGAAACTAAACATATATTATGAATAAATGTATTCCTCATGTATGTTCAATTTTTTTGCTTATATCTCTCAAACCACAAATCCTATGGTTGTGAAACCTATAGGTTATTCGTTAAATTTAGAGTTCAAACGAAGAAGTTACATCATTTCAAAATTTACACTTAAAAAGGTTTAGAAAGGATGCTTTCTAAACTGTTCATAGAAAAAACGGTTTAGAAAGTCCAACATCATTCGAATGAGTTTTAAGTGCACGAAAGATAAACTGTTTAGAAAGTATAACTTCAAAATGCTGTAACTTCTTTTGATTTCCAAATTTGACAAATGACCTACGGATAGAAAGCCCACTGAGTCTACTTTCAAATGAGATGAGTTTGAAATCAATTGGATATATGGTTTGATAGATATCATCACAAAATTGAACATATATAAGTAATAAACGTATTCCTGATATATGTTTAGTTTTTTGCTTATATCTCTCAAACCACAAATCCTATGGTCCTGAAACTTATGTCATTTGAAATTAGATTCAAAGGGCTTTACATCAATAAGTTATTATTAAATTTGGAGTTCTAACGAAGAAGTGAGAGCATTTTGAAATTTAGACTTTCTAAACTGTATTTCTTAAATACGGTTAAGAAAGTCTAAAACTCATTCAAATGAGTTTGCATTCATTCAAATGATTTTATGTTCATTCATAGTTTATAAAGTAGGGGCCTTCATTCGAATGAACACGTGGGTTTAGAAGGTAGTGGTGGACTCCATTTGAATGAACCATGGGTTTAGAAAGTAGTGGTGGACTCCATTTATTCCTGATTATATTCCATTTTTTGATGATATCTCTCAAACCACATTTCCAATTGATTTTAAACTTGTCTCATTTGAAAGTAGACTCAGTGGGTTCCATCCATAGGTCATTTGTCTAATTTAGAGATCAAATGAAGAAGTTACAGCCTTTTGAAGTTAGACTTACTAAACAGTTTATTTTTCATGAATTTAAAACTCATTCAACTGAATTTCAACTTTTCTAAACCGTAGCTTCTAATACGGTTTAGAGAGCAACATTTCTAAACCGTTTTAAGTGCAAATTTTGAAACGCTGTAACTTTTTCGTTTGAACTCTAAATTTAACAAATGACCTATCAATGGAAAGCCCTTTGAATCTTCTTTCAAGTTACATAGGTTTCACAATCGTAGCATTTGTAGTTTGAGAGATATAAGCAAAAAAATCAAACATATATCAGGAATACATTTATTCCTGATATATGTTGATTTTTTTATGATATCTCTCAAATCACATATCTAATTGATTTTAAAATTATCTCATTTGAAAGTATACTCAATGAGGTTTCCAACCATAGGTCATTTGTCAAATTTGGAGATCAAATAAATAAGTTATAGCGTTTTGAAGTTAGACTTTCTAAATCGTTTTTTCTTGAACTTAAAACTCATTCGAATGAATCTTGACATTCTAAACTGTTTTTTTATGAACGGTTTTGAAAGCATCCTTTATAAACTGCACCCTTTTTTGTACGGTTTAAAAAGTGGCCTTCATTCATAGTTTATTTGAATGAAGTCCACTGCTTTTTCGCCAAATCAGACATCATAAAGTGCTGTCCTTTATGGGTTGCAAAGTCATTCAGGCCATTTCCTTTAAACTTTGCTACAGACGCGTGAGGAACTATCATCACTCTGGAATTTTAAATTTTGAATCACTATTCTTTGATTCACTTTTTTCAAGGTGCTTCATCTGTCATTTTCCCTATTTATTATAAGCCAAGTTGAGGGTGTAATATCCGTATTTTATTGTGATTTGAAATAAAAGCCAAACCGGTAGTTATGGGTTGAGTTAGGGTCCAGAGCTATGTAGTACAGAAAGAGAGGAAGGTAAAAGATCATGGTTAACCTAGCCTTAATGTACTCAATTCTGTTATATCTTCGTAGTTAAGTGTGCTTGCCATTGAGAAATGGAATGATGGTGACCTTTCTAGGAAGAACCCAAATGTCATTAAACATAAAAAATAAGGGCAAGAATGGAATTTTGGAAAAGTAAGGGCATTATGGTAAATAAGAGAAAGTATAAGGGCATTATGGTTATTTGACCAAAGTCAAAAGTCAATAAGTCAAAGTTGACCAAAATATCATAAAAATTTATAGAGGCCCAAAAGGTAGAATAAAAGCCACTGATAAAAATGAGAGACGTCGGTTTTACTAAATCGACCTAGATTGATGTCTAGAGAATTTTAAAGATCAATTAATTTGTGGTATTCTATAATTAGCAAAAAATAATTATTTGAAGTACCAAGAGGTCTCAAAAATCTAATTTTAAGATAAGGAAAAATAGTTTGAAATTTCTAGTATTTTATAAAATTATTGCCCATAATACGAGAAGAACAATTTCTCTGATCAGAAGGAAAAGGCCCGGAGAAGCCCTAGAATTTGGGTTTTTTAAAAGTTAATTTAATACAGTCGAGGAAGCAATTTGAGAAAAGAAAAAGTGTGAGGATATTAGTATTAATGTTAAGAATTACTTTATCGGAACATAAAGTCTTCAAAAGTAAGGGTGTCATAAATGAGTTTGGGGAACTTGCGAAGGCTAGATTTGAAGATCAAAAAGAAGAATAAATGTCCCAAACAAGTGGAAGAATTTATCAGAACAAAGTTACTTTATCGGTGTAAGTTGTACTGGATCTTGGACACTTTTCACCAAAACAATTGTAGGACATAGAATCAGATTTTCTTTACTTTACTTAGCATTTAAGTCAACCATAAATGACATTCAATGAATAAGTAAAATGTAGCAAAAATGGTGGAGAATTAATGGCCATTAGATCAAGTTAACTTTGCAAGATTTCATCTCTACCGTTGGATGATTTTTCCCTTCATTAAAATCATCTTTCCCCTTCATGTTCAGCCATTATTTTCGTGATTTCCAGCAGCAAAAAGAGAAGAGAAGAGGCAGCCATAAAAGAACGAGGAAGAGAAGAGAGGTTTCAAGAAACTCCAAGGCAAGTGGTCTTCCCAAGCAATACTATACATATTCTTGATCTTTAGAGCTTCCTCTACACTATTATCGGTTTAGATTTTTTATTTAGGCTCTCTTTTAGTGGCTGAAAAGTTAGGGTTCGTGAGAGGAAAAAATGAGAAACAGTGGGATTTAGAGGGGAAAAAATTAGGGGGAGGTGCTATCCAATTTTCTATTTGAATGATGTATATATTGTGTTGGTTTGTTGTTTGTAGAAATTTTTGAAATGGTGAATATTAGGGGGAGGTGCTGTCCAATTTTCTATTTGAAAGGGAAGTGATGTTTTAATGCCAAATGATCATGGGAAAATGGTTTAGGATTGTGTTCATGCATGCTTGTGAAGATAGAAGTGAAAAATCACATTTTCCCATATTATGGAGATTTTCGTCCAGATCTGTATCATAGGGAAGGGCTTGGATTTTGATGCTTCCATTGAGTTTAGAATGAAAAATTGTGTAGGGTATAAGTGAGAAAAAGATTTTGGAAGCATTAGAAACAATTTTGGCAAAGTTAAGGGTTTTTAAGCCTTTAAGAGTCAAGAAGAGTTGGAGTAAGTTTTGGCATGCTTTGGTAATTGATATTGGCTTGTGATTAATGCCAAATGCATTATGTAATGTGTAGGAGGCTTTTCCCTTGAGGAAAGTTTCAAAAATGTAAGAAGGAAGCCATTAAAAATTAAGGAAAGTTAAGCCAAGAAGGTAGCAATTTCTCTAACTTTTACATTTATATTGTTATTGATTGTGATTGTGCATTTGCCATGCTAATATTTGTTGATTGATGCATAGACATGCAAGTCTTTGTTTGATATTTGATAACTTACCATGACCAATTTGAGAATGTAAAAATGTAAGGTTAGTAATGCATGTTTAAATTACATGGCCTTTTTATGATGCAAAATAATAATTATACATATATTAATGTATTAGTTAGAGATAATTGCTATTAAGATTCCATGAATCTCATTCTTTTTAGGGTCAAGAATATGAGCAAGAAACAAAGAAGGGCAAAGGTAAATGTGGAATGCATAACAAGCCAAGTAAGAAGCTTTGTAGAAGTTAGACTCAATTGTGGATCAATGTAGTTTAAAATCCTATATTTTCAAGTGAGATATATGTGCTGTATGGATGAGCCAAATATGTTATATTGCATGGTAAAGTAAGAGAATGGATGCAAGAAAGGAAAATAAGTATGCAAAGTATCATAAAAGGGTCCAATGCCCTTAACAAAGAGCAAAGTTTGAGTAACAGTGAAAAATAGCAAATGAAGTCTAAAGTGTATGAAATTTTCCAATTAAATACAATGCCCAAAAGTGTAAAGTCAAAAGTCTAAAGTGTATGAATTCTAAACTCTAAAGTTTAACAATGCCCAAAAGTGGTTCAATAATGATCTATTATGAAGCTAATAAGATAAAGTAAGACGTGTTACATTGGGTGCCAGTATCTAAGAACTCGAGGCAGTGTCAGATTTCAACTTTTAATTACTAGCTCTATGTTTCCAATTTCTCTTTCGTACATGGTCAGAATAAAGTTGGCATTTTTGGGCTCAAGTTCAATGCATTCGAAATTGAAAACCTTTTGTTTTCTTATTAAATAAAAAATCAATTTGGTGCTGTCTTTTTTTACCTGAATTTGCTGCTGTCTTGAAACTTGAAATGGGAAATAATGTTCAGCAGGCAAGATTTTTTGTTTTAAGTAAAAACAATTTGGCAAATTTCTTTGCAGCCCTGGAAAATCCCCATCGGTCTCAGCGGAGGATATATTTTTTATTTTTTTACTCATCACCGGTTTGACCCCCCGGTTTGACCCCCTGAATTGTCCGGTTCAATCACTGATCTGGTTTCTTATACATTGGTATTAATATATATCTAATTTTTTGAAAGTCAAGGGGTACGGCTGAACCCTTAAATAGAAAATAGGTCTGCCCATGTGAACATGGACCATAGACGATTGCACTTGGTGGCTTAGGAGAGGGTTTGTGCCATGAAGGGGATGGCTGGGCTTAAGGCAGGTTAGACACCAAAACCAAGCATTCATGATAAAACTTGGATTGGCATTGACTCGTACTTACTGTGAGTTAAGTTTATGAGGGAGAAGTACAAGGCTAGAAGTGACTTGATTCCTACAGTTGAGAAACACCATTTGGAGTCATCAACATGGAAAGGACCAGGGCTAATTAGGAAACTGTGAAAGATTGTATTTCTCGAAGACTTGCTAATGGAAGAAGGACTTTCTTTTGGAAAGATCATTGGTTACCTCATTTTGAGAAGTTGAAGAACTTGTCTCTACAACCCCTTTCAGAGGAAGTTTCCCAATTGAGAGTGTCTGATTGCTTGCAGCCTAATGGGCAATGGATGTGGTAGATCCTTGATAAGCTCTTGCATGTGAATGTTCTGGATACAATTATAAGAGTCCATTGTCACGTGAATTTGATTTCTGATTTCCTAGTTTGGAGATAGTCAAATGGTGGCTATTTTTCTTTGAAATATGCGTATCAAGAATTATCTAAAGGCATACCAGATGTATGGGCTCCTTGGAAGGTTACTTGGAAGCTTAAAGTGCCTCAAAGATATTTGCTTATTCCTCTGGACTTGTTTCGGTTTCAGCGAGGAATGCATGAGTTGGGAATATGTGAAACTTGTTACAAAGGATATTTCAAGTAGTTATTCATTTAGCCTTTATTTTCAGTTAATTTATTGGGTTAATGCCCATTTCTACCCAGAAGTTTTTATGAAAGAGCAATGTTGATTTAGAAATTTAGTAATATAGATAATAAAAGTATATTTCTTTGACTACTTGACATATCAAACTTTAAATTTTAGAACCACATTTCCTTGTCTTTATTGCCCCATACATCTCGAATCATGTCCATCAATAATATTTTAATAGGCAAAAGTACACATTTATTTCTTTATTTGTATATAAGATTTGAGCTCTACTATTTTTTTTAACATTACATGGCAAGTTAAGCTTGAATACAAATAAATCTAAAAGTCCTACGTTACTTACCAGATAGGCTGCTTATCTTCAAGGAACATTCCTAAACATCTAGGAGGTATGTTTTTTTTTTTTTTTTGCTAAGGTGCAATTTGAACAATTATTTGATCGAGGCGGAATTTTTGTTTGACGTGGTGACCCTGCAACTCCTCTCTCCTCCTTTCACCCTCCCTCCTTCTCTCTGCAACAACAACAACATATTCCATTACTATCTCTCTCTAAATCTAATCTGGTCTCATAATAAAAACCGTGGCTGACCCTCCCACCACTCCACTCCCTCCGCCATCAATCTTACCTAACCCTCACCGTTAACCCTTTCATTTGCCCCTCATTCACGTAGGCGCCACCGCGTCATCCTTCTTCACCACCCCCAACACCTCCTTGACCTGAGAATACCGCAAAGGCAACTGGACCATTCAAGAAACCTTGATCCTCATCACAACCAAGGTCGACGAGCGTAGGCTCAAAATCAAAACCTCCAGCTCAACCCCACAAGAACCCTCCAAACCCGGTGCTACTGCATGTAGTTCCGGCAGAACTAGCGGCGAGTTATGGTGGAAGTGGATGGAGAATTATTGCTGGAGTCATGGCTGTTTGCGAAGTCAGAACCAATGCAATGACAAATGGGATAATTTGCTTCATGATTACAAGAAGGTTCGTGACTATGAGTCTGAAGCAGAAGCCTTCTCCTCCTCCGCTGGCGACTTCCTTTCTTATTGGACCCTCGATAAACACCAGCGAAAAGAGCGAAATCTTCCTTCTAACATGGTATTTGAAGTGTATCAAGCCATTAGCGATGTGCTTCATAGAAAGCACGCTCAGAGAAGCAGCCCACGACCGCCATTGTCACAGCCATGTCATTGCCTCATCACCAAAGTGGGTAACCACCGTTTGTAAATTCTGTTAGCATTGTTAAATGTGCCTCATTTTGACAACATTATTTATGTTTTTGCTCATTCCAAAACTTTATGGTATCATATGCTCTTTGTAAAAAATTTAGTTGTTAAAATTGCACCTTAATCCTTTTTTGTATGAGAGGCAACTCATATTAGGTTTGACCCCTAATCAATCAAAGGTGAACTAGGTATAATAACTCAAAACTAAGTACTCAACTTTTCAACGTATGTCTCTCGTAGTCATGAATTTTCTATTTTCCCCACGACATTTTCTTATTTCTCATTTACTCTTACTAATTTAACATGAGAATTTTGAAAAAATGAATAATGGTAATTTAAGGGGTCTATGATTTGAGCTAATTAAATCTGGTGATGTGATCCTGTTTTAATATTCTAATTCATGATACTTTCGGTGTTATTGTGCCGGTTTGGTGTTCGCCTTGTAGCTTACCGCAAGCGTACGGGTCGTAAGTAGTATAAAAATATCGTTCCTATGAGGACTAACGTATAAATGAGATAATCAATGCAATTATATGATTAATTAAGTTGAGTGAAACAATTGAGTAATTGATTGGTGTCCTAAAGTTCTACCAAATTCTCGAAAAACTAACAATAAGCAGACTAGAGTTTTAATTCAACGATGAGAGGTGTCTAGGATTATTTTTCACCAATGCAATTCATGAGAATCAAATACATACAACTCTATTAGTGATTAAATGACATAATATGTTTGTCTAAGGTTTAAAAGCAATTGATTAAGCTCTCTCAAGTGATAACCAAATTAATATTCTCATTTCACATGCACAATCTCTTACTACAGTCAAAAGAAAATAATCATTAAGCAACAACCTTAATATGACAATGCTAGGTTAATAACTATATCTCTATGTTACTAACAAACCATCCATTTAATTATTTAAACTTCAAGTCTAGCATAATTTTATCTAAGTCCTGCAATTAAATTAACTCTATCAAGCTTAATTTAATTGGACAAATCAATCTAAGTGATGGCTAATCAATTAGAAGCATTAAGCACAAAATAAAATTAACATATAATTGTCACTAAACACCAAAAAGAGTATTATCAATCCTCAATCCATGCAATGATTCAAAATAATTCTAGAACAAATGACTTAGCTACTAAACATTTCATCAACAAGAGCAAAGCATAGAGGAATTTAATTCAAAGAGAGGATAAAGGAATTTAGGAAAAGGAGGCGCCAAATGCTGCCTTAGCACTTCCAGCTTCCTCTTCTCTTTCCGCTGCCCGTCGCCCAGCTTCTGGTTGCAGCTTCTCCACAGCGTGACCTCCAGCAACACTCTCACGCGTCAGCAAAGACCAGTTCCAGCTCAGTGCGTTCAGCTATGCTCGTGACTCTTGTGGTGGCTCCGTGTGTGTGTTCTCTCGTTCTCCAACTGCTTGCTGAAGTCTCGTGCGTCCAAAACACCAGCACCGCCAACGAACAAAGAACCAGCGACGCCTTCTCGTTGCCTCCTCTGGTTTTTCGCTTCTCTCCGTCCAGCCGTGGGCAAAAACCAGCTGCTCGTGCCAATGAACAGAACCAGCAACCAATCTCTCTCCTCTGCTGAAAACTATTGCTCCTTACTCCAGCTGCCGCTATCTAGCTCAGTGGTTCCTCGAGCTCTTGCTCTCTCTCCCCCTTTTCAAAGTCTCCAGCTGCCTCCTCTTTTTCTCTCGGATCTCCGCCCTTCTTGCTGTCTCTGTTACTTTCACGTGTTCCAGCTCACTAGTGCCGCCAAGACTGTTGCTGCTTCCTCCTTTTCGTTTTGCTGCTGCCCTTGTTATTCTAGGTCTTCAGCTGCTAGCTTCCTCTCCACGAAACGGTGCCGTTTGATGCTTTCAATTTCCAATTCCCTTCGGCTCCCAGAATGACGCCATGCCTCTGAATTAATAATAATAATAATAGTAATAATAAGGAAAGAACAAAATAATAAAAATCAAAATATTTTATTCTTTCCTTTAGGCTTAATTATTTCTAAAATTATTATATTTGCAATAAAATCTCAAAATCATGCGATCAATTCCTATTTTATCAAAATCATTCATAAACCATTTAATTTTCGCAATAATAACTCCCCAAATATATCAAATTATATATTAAATTCTATTAAAAATGGGGAGTTATCACACCCCCACACTTGCATCAAATCTTGTCCTCAAGATTTTAATTCTTAAACCACTAAAGAAAACAATAGAAGCAATATTTTAAAGTGGGCAATGCAAAAATTGAAAACAATTCAGACTTTCAACAATTAAATCTTCATAGAAATCATTTCCGCATTCTAAAAACGCAAGTATCAAGGCACGCCATTTGATTAAGATAAATGATAATAGAACATCCCTCACTAGTCAGTGTTAACACTCTTCTCCCAAGATAATAAGGATTTGTGTTTCACTCAATTCCACCAATTGCAATCCCTCTACCATAGGCTTGTTTATCATCTCAATCTCCACTATTATTATCCCAATGCATACACAAATCAAAAGGACTTTGATGGGTTATAATAAATAAGGTAGGATAATGAAATGAAAATGGCACGGATGTATACTTTAGTTAGTGCCAAATATTTCAATAAAACTCAAAATGAACGAAGGGAAAACAAACAAGTCACAAACTATTATTTTTTTCCCTTTTTTTCTTTTCTTTTTCTTTACCGTTTTTTTCTCTTTTTTTTTTGTATTTTCTCTCTCTCTTTTTTTTGTATTTTTTTCTTTTTTTATATTCTTTTTTTCTTCTCCCTTTTTTTCCACCCTTCACACATTCTTATTAAACTAATGTTTTTTTTCGTTTATCTAGCGCTTACTAAAGCAACATATATGAAAAGAAAATGAAGAATAATTGCACCACTTAAAGCAAGGGGCTATTTATCGATGCAATTTATTTCAAAAGAAAGTTTAGGCTCAAGTGGGTGAAACAAAGGGTTTTCAAACATGAAGGTTGGACATTTGGCCAAACTAGCTATGAAAATGAATGCCTAAATCATTTTTATGCATGCAAAAGGGATTTAAAGCTTCAAAAGAGATTCAAAACAAGTTCTAGAGATGAAGTAACAATCAGTGTACTCTCTCTTGACGGAATGAAAATTAGGCTCAATACCTCACAGCTCTTTGATATCCTACTATTGATTATCTAAACCAAAATCTTTGCCTATTTACTAACATTCCAAGAAGATAGAACTGACTTATACTCTAACTCAATCATATCAAGTCCAAATCGCACCAAAGTTGACACTGTTCACAAATAAAATCCACTTCCAATTTTCAAAAATTTTCACAAAATCAATTAAAAGCTTCAGGACAAGTGATATGACATCAATGGTAACCTCCCCCACACTTAAATGTCACATTGTCCCCAATGTGACCATGTAACAACAAGTAATAGAAAGTGAAGGAAGTAACCAAATCCAAATGTAGAAGTGCATATGCTCACAGTATCAACCAGTCAAGTAAATGCATTCTAATACTCATGATCAAGCATCTATCACATGCAAATTCAAAATATGACTAGCATTCAATTCCCAGCATATGCTATCAACAGTGAATGAAACAAATCAAAGTAAAAGTGGAAGTAAACTCCCCTTTCGTCTTGATCCGCTCTTTTTGTTGCTTTTGAGTCGTGATATCAAAATGGATCACATGATCTAGGGTTGCAAAATTTCCTACAAAACAAAAACAAATGTCAAACAAAAGCCTTGGGTTGCCTCCAAGAAGGGCTTAGTTTATAGTCTTTAGCTTGACTTTTCATGTTGATCACTCTTCATCAGAGAAATAGATGGTTGACACCATCTTATCCACATCTTCGCCCCAGTAATGCTTCAATCTTTGACCATTAGCTTTGAATCTTTCACCTTTATCATTCTCTAGCTCCACATCACCAAATTGAGAAGCTTGAATCACCTTAAATGGTCCTGACCACCTGGATTTAAGCTTTCCTGGAAACAATCTCAGCTTGGAATTGTGAAGAAGGACTTGTTGATCAGGAATAAAACTCTTCGGAATAATTCTTTTATCATGTTTCCTTTTAGTTTTCTCATTGTAAAGCTTTGAACTTTCATAGGCATTGAGTCTAAATTCCTCCAGTTCATTGATTTGGATAAGTCTCTTTTCACCCGCAGCTTGAGGATCGAAATTGATCTTTTTAATAGCCCAAAAAGCTCATGCTCTAGCTCTACTGGCAAATGACACGCTTTCCCAAACACCAATCGATACGGAGACATTCCAATTGGAGTTTTGTAACCTGTACGATACGCCCATAAAGCATCATCCAACTTCATAGACCAATCCTTTCGAGGAGTGCCAACCACTTTCTCAAGAATACTCTTGATCTCGCGATTAGAAATTTCCGCTTGGCCATTTGTTTGTGGATGGTAAGGCAATGCTACCTTGTGCTTGCTCCATGCTTCTTCATCAAAGCTTGAAATTGGTGATTGCAAAAGTGAGACCCACCATCACTGATGATTGCTCTAGGTGTGCCAAACCTAGTGAAAATGTTCTTCTTGAGGAACTTCAATACTGTCTTAGCGTCATTATGAACACAAGCAATGGCTTCTACCCATTTTGAGACGTAATCCACACCAACTAAGATGTATTCCTTATTGAAGGATTTAGGAAATGCGCCCATGAAATCAATTCCCCAAACATCAAACAACTCAACCTCAAGCATGCTATTCAAAGGCATTTCATTCCTTCTGGATATATTTCCAACCCGTTGGCATCGATCACACTTCAAAACAAAAGCATATGCATCTTTGAACAACGAAGGCCAATAGAACCCGCTCTGAAGGACCTTCGCAGCCGTCTTTTCTCCCCCAAAATGGCCACCGTATTCAGAAGAGTGGCAGCAGTGTAGAATGCCTTCTTGTTCATTTTCAAGAACACATCTTCAAATGTGTTGATCAG
>JANTPZ010122938.1:0-14212 GCA_025593235.1 Vachellia pachyceras | reverse complement strand
TTTGAGTCAGGATAATAATAGAATTCAACCATTTTGAACTCAATATATCCAATCTGAATATACAAAGAGGAATATCCTTTTGTATATTGTGTAATTTTGTGTGAATTTACAACATGTTTAGCACGTATTTTTATGTATGGTGTTCTGTTCATCTTGTAGGAATCAGTTTTCCTTGTATGGAAAGATTTCTAGGAGTAAAGACAAACATCATTGTAATTCTTCTCCTTCCTGTGAAACAAGTAATAGAACATTAAAATACTCCTGATAATATTTGGCTGCGACAAAGAGTTCCTTTCTTATTAATCAATCCCAAAAAGTCAATTTTTGGAACTCCAATTATTGCGTTTTTCTTTGAAATCACTAAACCATGTTTATGTGCAAGGGCTGCTAAAACAAGTAAGTGTTTATGATGTTCTGAAGGATTTTTTGAAAAGATCAAAACGTCATATGTATAGACAACTATAAAGCTGCTATATTTTGAGGTTCTGAACTGCTGATGTTTCCGGCCACTGTGAAGAATGGATTAATGAATTTTGCTCTATCAGTTTTTCATAATCAACTTTTTCAGCTGTTTCTGAACTTTTAGCACTGGAAACATTTGGAGGCACTTTGTTTCTTTGTTTTTTTTTTCAGATTGTAAGCATTGTACATTATTTCTGCATACATAATTTTCGCTGGTCCATTAGAGAAAAGGAGGCTTTGTATGCTAAATGCCTATATTATTTACTAAATTTGTGCATGCTAAATTGCTAATGCGACAGAGAAGTAGTGCTGTTTAAAAATAGGTTTGATAATCTGAAGAGAGTGGAAAACATGGGATACATTATTCTCCAAAGAGACTGGTGTTGGGTTTGACTCTGCAGCTAACATGATTTTGGCCGACGATGAATGGTGGGAGAGGAAAAAACAGATGCAAACTTGTTACCTTTTACTGATATGTTGAATTTGCATTTCTTATATGACACTTTGATTTGGTTTAATGGTACGAATGCAAGAAAATCCTAACTATGAAAACTGCAAATACAAAGGCATGAGGTTCTGAAAGTCAAGGCAAGAGGAAGAGGGTTGATGGGAGGGGTCAGAACAAAAAGAAGAAAACTCCTGCCTCACACAAAATAGCAGATGCGCTCACTCAGATAGCTGCTAACTCTGAGGCCTTAGCAAGGTTATTAAAGGTGATGACAGAAAAGGAAATAAGAAGTCAGATAGCATCCGCTGCTGAGCTTACTAAGGAACTTTTTAGGATGGAGGAAATTAAATGTGACTATGATTTACTGGCCCACTGTTGTAATCTGTTGGTGTTTGATACATTTAGGGAAATTTTTACAGCATTAAACAACAATAGGGAGGCGTTAGTAGCTTGGTTACGATTTAATGCTTACAACGAACACCCATTTGGTAAAAGATTTATTGTGAGAAGCTTCATTGGCAATTCTTGTTTATCAACTTCATTGACAATTCTGTGTACAAAAAATTATGTAATTCCATATTTAATCAATGGTTATGAGTATTATGTGCAATTCTGCTATGTCCATTGCGTTGTGATTTATAAATGTATAATGTCCAGGTTATAAGTTGTTGCTGCTAATGACAACATAATGGTGTTGACAACATATGCTGGTGTTGACAACATGTGCTAGTGTTGACAACACCATGCACAGCTAATGACAACACCATGTGCTAAAATTGATAACATGAGATCCTGTTATTGACAACACCATGTGCTTCTAATGACAACACCATATGTTGGTGTTAACAACATGAGGTCTTTATATTAAAAACACAATGCGCTGGTCATTACAACACCATGCGCTGTTAATGACAACACTATACGCTGCTAATGACAACACCACGCGTTGATGTTGACAACATGAGGCGTGGTTTTTGACAATACCATGTACTGCTATTGACAACACAATGTGCTGGTGTTGATAACATGAGATCCTTATAATGACAACACCATGCGCTGTTAATGACAACACCACGTGCATACCAGTGAAAATAATAATAATGATCCAAGCATAATACGATCACATCATATACAATTTTTACATAGGTTGCTATATACAAGTGCAAAAATAATTAATATAGACATTGTAACTTGGATAAATGATGGTTGGATATGAGACCATATAACTTGGATAAACCCGTTTGTCTCGAAACTAAGATTCAATCATTGCACCAGCCTCATTACACGTTCCACTTGTCATTTTTTGTATACTCAAAAATTTAGTATCTTACCGCTCTCCCATGGAGTACGCATCTAAGTACCATAGATATCCTTCAACCTTGCACTTCACAATGATCTTTTGCATATTGTTCTTAACATACTTGTATGCGAAATTGTGGGCAATGCTATACTTGTATAATGTCTCACAAAGAGCAACGGCATTGGCAAGCAATTGTCCCTCCCCAATTATGGCCATTTTGTAGAGCTCATTTCAGTCCTCCTTATTGGCACCATTCTCATCTACATATACATGCGCACTTTCTCCATTGAATTTAATTAAATGTTCAAGTCCTTCATCATCTACAAGGTTCACAAATGTGCTTGTATCAAATGTCAAGGTGAACTTCATCACAACGTTGTTGCTGTCTTTTCCCATACATTAACAACTTGTTACTTTATTTCTTTAGGACATTCAGTTATTATTGACAATCTTACCAGCTATATTAACAACTGTCACTACCTACATTAACAACTCCTTCTCACCTTCGGCCACCAGCCCTTCTCACGTCTGCATCTTCACCTTTGTCTGCATTCCATCATCAGTCTTAATCAGCAACAGAGCATGAACACCATAAAAACATAGCACACATGCTACCCTTTCCCAAACACATCTCAACAATATACACACTTCTTACTTTACATTCCATTAGGTCACCCTTCAAGCACCATAACTATAAAGAAATCCAAGAGATAATCACACTAATACACACACTCCGACCCAACCTCTACTAAAACTGATCAACTATCAATCTACAATAAAACCAACCTAGCAATCATATAGTTGTCATTGACAACCTAGGCAGCCATATTGACAACTGTCGCACCTCTATTGACAGCCTCATCTGCTATATTTTACCATTCCGTCCCAGCTTTTCACACACCTCCATTTTCACCTCCATCTTCATTACAACACCATTTTTTCTGACACACACCACACATAACACAAAAACAGAGCACACAACATCCTATTTCATACCACACCATTTAAAACCTATCCACATACCTTTCAACCATTATCATATACTACACATTGCATGTTACTAGCTTCCCCATCAAAGTTGAGAACAATAAATTAACAGCAAATAGTTAAACCCACCAGAACAGTTTCCTCAAACCACCTATACAGGGCACAATCGCACAGCACAACTTCTCCACCATTTAGGGCAAAAACGCACAGAAACTAGGTGGAAGCACAAATCCGTGGAAGAACAAGGTGGAAGACAGTTATGGCTCCTCACTCCGGTCACTTCCCTATCCTCCGTCCTGTCTTCCCACGCAAATGAAGAGTGAAGAGAAAAAAACTAGCAGTTTTCCCTTTCCAATCAACAAGGGCACAATGGTCTTTTCACTTCCCAAATTAATTACACAATGGTGCCTTGGGACCTGTGGCTAAATATTGTAAACTTTGGGACCTTTTGATAAATATATGGCTTATTTGGGACTATACAGTAAATTTCCCCTTTAAATATCAATCATATCTTTTCAAAGTTTTTTTAAGTACAATGAATGTAAGACTTACAGCAAAAAAAAAGCACTAAAACATTGATAAATATGCATATACAACTTTTCATAGGTTTACAGAAGCAATTGGGCGCCACTAGGGCTAAAGTATTGAGTTGCATTGAATTTATTAAGTCAAAAATGTGAATTTATTTATTCGATAATTATAAGTATAGCTTATAATGCATCATTTTGTTTAAAAAAATATATAAATATTCATATTAGATAGATAATACTATAAAGGGTTAAACCTATTTTTTTGTACTTATAATTTACTTTGATTTAAGTTTTGGTCCACTAAATTCTCTAAATATAAAATAGTTAGCTCATGTATTTTTAAATGTTCCTATATTTTTCAACAATTTTGATTTTAGTTCATATACTTTAAATGAATTTTTATTTTTGGTCTCTAAATTTAATGGTGTCAATTAACTCCGTTAAACATCTAAGTAGTTATGAAAATATAACAACGAAAAACGTATATTTAAAACTTCAAAACTAAAACAAAAAAAGATAAAATATACAAAATTAAAAAAAGAGCTTAAAACTACATGACAAGTCATAGAATAGTTGTTTTTATGTTATATTGTCCATTTATTAAGCTATATTAATGGAGTCAGTGACAATAATAACAAAGTATGGTCCCACTAAATGGGATCACTACATGGATCAAACAATTTATTGTGCTCTATCATAAATCGTATCCTTAAATAGATTATTAATCAAAAGCTTTCTCTTAATCCCCTTGAGAGTATGCTTCATTCTTCCTCTACCCATTCTCAAAAAATTCCACACTATTTGATCAACCATCATTTTCTACACATATTCAAACCACGTCAAATGATTCTCCACCATTAAACTCTCTTATAGCTCCTCCCAAGCCCGAGTAAAGGAGAAATTTTGTGTTGGGCCTAGACAATCAATATAAAACCATGTCGAATCTTTTATGACATGGATCAACGATGAAATGGAGTTAGTGATACATAAGGTTAGCTTCGAGTTTAGTTTATTTTAAAATTAAATGGACTAACGCTTTAGATAAAGTGAATTTGATGGACCAAAATTACTATTTTAAAACTCAAGAACCAAACTCAAATCGAGTAAGTTATAAGGATCAAATAGGTTTAACCTAGAGTACTCTTTTATAGTGTTTTACATTATATTGCTTCTAAGCTTCGGAGCATCAGCGGATCAGCCTATTGAAGCTTACTTATTATTCATTGAACCTAATTCACATTTACAATGAGATAACAAAATTCTATGTATTATAATATTATATGAAACACCGCCATGTACAATTTCATAAAAATTTACCAATCACATCATTTAAATCTAGTTTTTTTTTTTTGCGTCAGCATCGAATATAGGCCAGCCTCTTTTTTTTTAAGATTGCACGGACCTAGGCTAATATATATTCAAGTACTACAGCATAGGCTTGTATAAAGGAATATATTATATCCATTTGCATAAACGGTGTAAGAAGGAACCTAGAATACATTTTAAAAAATGATTTTTTTGTAGAAGTTAGATGATATGATTGGAATTATATTTGAATAAAACGTTGAAGAAGTGAATTTTGGTGGAAAATCACTTAAAAGGTCATTAGTCTCATTAAATACTATATATATAGTATTTTATATGTTGTGATAAAATCATGGAAAATAAAATGATAAAAAATAAAAAATGAAGTGAAGGAAAACATATGTAAATTAAATACCATTGAAAAGTAATTATTCGAATTTCCTAATCACATATGATCATATATCCTATTTTTTCACGTCGGTTTATATTTAAATGAAAATTTTCAAAAATAGCACACGTAACCATGTGTAATTAGAAAAATTGACTTAATGAGTATAAGGAATTTCACCTCAATTTTTACTTATTTAAGTCTATTAGAAACAATCAAACTAATATTTTTGCACAGTAATACTTTTAAGAAAAAAATTTGTGTTATTTTTAATAAAAAATGAAAAGGTTATTGATTATGTAAATAATTAACTTAAGATAGACACATGAGGTAAGCCTACATGAAAAATAAAAAATAAACATTGTAAATATTTATCTCCCTCGTATGCATTCAAGGAAGATGTTATAAACATGTAAACCTTTGGTTTCTCTAGCTTTCTCATCACTCTCACCTCTGTGGACCCCACACATCAAAAATATGTTTAAGCCAAATGCTCCCAGATGCAGCTTTGATCTCTTTCTACAAGAAAAAGCTTTTAGGCCTGGTCCACAACTAGGGTCTACGACTCCTGTCCGCCTCATTTACGGACGTTGTGTTCTAATGATCTTAGAACTAGATCCCTATAGTGTAGTTTTATTCTTGGAGCCTTGTGCTCTCTTCAGTATCAAAAAAAGAAAAAGAGAAAGCTTTTTAGGGTGGAAAGCATTTGGAATCCACACACCCAAACACCCTTTCGTTCCCAAAAGCGGCTTTCTGGGATCCAAAAGCAGCTGATCCACCCCAAACACACACTAATGATCAATATCCTAATATGATGCATAGAGTTGGTAATACATGTTAGTCCGCCAGTTACAAGGCTCAAATACCTACATGTATATGAGTTAGGATTTTCCCAATCTAACCTGCCACCTTTTTAAAATTTTATATAGGTTGCACAAGACCCATGACTAGTTGGATATAATTGTACAGTACAAGCTTATACCTTGAGGAAAAAAGAAACTAGCAATAATCAAGGGAGCCAATTTTCAATTCAGATATTCTAGCATTCACAAAAAAGAATGCATATATTCGGACAGAAAAATAGAGATGATCGGATGAGATCTTGGCCTAATTCACAATCGCATTTTTGCACTACTTTCTGGATGCATACAACAAGGTGAATTTGACAATCTCCCCTACCCATCAAGCATAAAAATTTTAATATATATATATATATATATAACACCAATGTCAAAGCCCCGGAATGGACTCTAAATTGTATTTCTCTGAAGAAGATTTCGATTCTGAATCCTTCTTTTCTTCTAACTTTGGCTTGGTCATGCCATCAAGTGCTTGCAGGTATGTGTAGGAAGCAGTTCGGTTAGATGGCGGGCTCGGATTGCTGATTCTGCTGGCAAGGAAGCGGCGGATTAGGCCCCTAAGGAATGGAGACATGGTTTCAGGCTCATAATCCAAGTAATACATCATCCCTCCCATACACAAGGAAAACAAGAACACCTGCACAAAAAGTGTATAGATTCAGATATCATAACTATATCTGTCATATAAAGCTTCAACATTGTGAATAACGAATCTTCAATTCCTTTGGAAGCCTCAGAGTGGAACTGAAAATACAAGTGACCCTTACACAGGAGTAATTTACAAAAACTGCTTACAGTAGTGACGGACTTAGACCCTGACACAGGGGATTCAAAATAAGTGAGATTTATTCTTAATATGTTCTGAGAAAAATTTAGTTGGTTCAAAATTAGCAAATGAGTGGGTGCAAAATAAATTACATAGTATTAAATATATCTAATTTTCTGGAAGTCAGGGAGTGCAGCTAAACCCACTGACTAGCATGTAGGTCCACCTATGGCTTGCACCTAAAATAGATGCAACAGGTAAGACCTCTAGAAACTGGGTGTGTTGGAAAGTCCTAATACCAGATACATCTACTTCACTTTTTATTGGCCCTTGCTTTTGTCCTAGGTTTCAGTCACACGTTCTGTTGAGTAGTTGCTTTTGATTCTTTGAAGTTACAGTCCTATTTCTTTATGTACTCCTTTCATACATTTTGTAATATCGCTAAATCCTCTAAGGGCATGAAATGGGGTCTTCAGTTAAGCACTAGTATTCTAGTTAAAGTTTTTTGGGTGGGTATTTCCAGGGCAGTTTTCCATTCCAGTACAAAGCAACTCGAAGCAAATACCTCAGCATGCCTAATATCCGGAAGCAAGTTCCTGTTCACCAAGATGAACCATAATGAGTCTCCTGCTCGAGGAAGAACATATAAAGCAAGCTCAGCACGCCTAGGCTTTTTCTCCAATAGCACTGAAAGAGCAGCTAGCCCACCAGCTATCCAATATGCAAGTTTGTGGTCCTTCACAGCAACTTTTCTATGTAAACATATAACTGCCTGCATAATTTGCAAGAGATTGATGGTATAATAAAAATAACGACAATAGTAATAGATGTATCTCTTGAGATGTGAGAAATCAACAAACATCCACCTGAAAGATTCCAACAAAAGCAGACAAAAAAGTCGTGGAACGAACAGCGCCTTTAATAGCTAACCAGAAAGTACGGAAAGGAGCATCCATGAACTGCAAACAATACCATCTTCATCAGAACAGTGACTAAAAATTTACTGCACTAGCTATTATTAATAGAAGCAGTGGTACGGCTTGAAAATGTAGGTCCGGAAACAGCACATATAATGATAGTCATAATCTTATTCATGGTACGAATTGGAACCCAACCATAATAGCAAGACTGTAGTATGTCCATGTTAATAAAGTAAAACACGACAACTCACATCATGAATGGTGTTCGAGAATATATTATTACGCATCCTTTCCATATTATTTAAATTGCATGTATTTCATTTATTTTGATTTAATTAAAAATTCTTTTGATTATTTCTGGATAACACTTCTATGCATATACGATTGACTCACTGTTCCTTTATGATTAGGATAATATTATTTTTCAGTGTTCTATTTTGGTCAGGATAGAAAACACTTTAGTTGGAGTAAGAGTCTACTCATCTACCTTCTTCTATATATGTATGCAGTTGCTTTTTAATAAAATAAATGTCAAGGATTATTAAACCTCAAATATCTACATATATCATCTAAATGTTTGCAGGAACAGAATCCTATTCATGGTTACAATAGGGAAAGGAAAGAAAGAAATCCATCATCAAAGTTGAATACAGACCAGGGCTAAAGTTTAGGAAAGAAAAAGGAGACAGACTTATTTAATACACGAGTGAGTAACTCCTTGTGTTTCTAACTTATAATAAAGCTACCAACCAAGGTTTACATGAATGGTAGGAGCTCTCATCTAAAATACAAGTAGATAGAGTTTAGACTCTAATGAAACAAACCTAATTGAGACGGTATACTTTTTACCCTCCATACCCCGATATATTAGTCTTTGCTGCGACTAGAATACACTCATTTTGTTTCAAAGAGAAAAATATTATACAGAAACAGGTGTAGTACAACTGAAGTTCTGCATCTGCTAGTATAAGAACTAATAAATTAAGAACTATTCTAACTACCTTATGTACACTACTCTTCTGATGCTAAGCACTGAACATCTGGTGTAACAATTATTATAACTTCCAACAAACAAAACCTGATGACCTAACTTACAGAGTGGGAATCTGAGATGCCTCCACAAGAGCACTGAAACAGCCCAAGGACTGTGTTTAGGTTATCATAATCAAAGAACCATGATTATACAACTCTTAGAAGCTCTATTATATTGAAGTTGTGTACTAAAGAAAATGAAAAGGAAAAATAGCACTTTGAAAAGCATGCATAGGACTACTTATATTATTATGCAAAAATTAAGATTATGGGGGTTGCATTGAAGCAAAAATGAGCACCAACACGAATTTGGTAGATGAAGTAACAACAAAACTGGATAGTGCTCAAGCACCTAGATTAATTAAATAAATGTCCTGAGCACGAAGAGACTAACAAACATACATTTCCATTATGAGTACTTTTATATTACTTATCACTGTTTTCTTACTTGTAAATTTACTGGAGTTTTTGTTCTTCTAATTTACAAGCAACAGAAAAGGATAGTTAGAAAATACCTTCTGTAGGTGCAAAACAACAAATGGTACAAACGTGAGAGAGAAGTAGAATGGGAACGTTTTCTTAAATGTTGCTGATGTTGCTTTTGCATTGTGAGACAAACATGAATTTGTTCCCGGATGAATGACAGAACAAGGAATAATAGATGGAAACTCTTCTATCTTCGAATAGTCAGATTTTCCTCTCTTCGATAAATAAGCCGAGAGTGAAACAACATCAACCGGATAACCTCTGCAACTGTCCCTTACAGCCTTATATACAGGCTCTGCAACTGGTCCAGTTTTCTGTATAAAATCCTGATAGGATTTTGGCAGGCTCTCAGGACGCATGACAAAGGCGTACATAACCTGAAATAAATTATCAATTAATAATAACATGAGGAATTATAAAGGAGTAGATCCATCGTCACCATGGAACACAAGGGAACAGGTAATTGCAAAGTAGATGGCCAAAAAAGATCAAAGTTAAAATAATTAAATAAATTAATGTGATCATGATTAAGTGGGGCTCAAGCCAATTTGTGCCCATTGCTTTTTTCTACAATTATTTTATATTCAGGGACATGGAATATTTCTAAGTTATAAAAGCTTTTTCAATATCATTTTTTTCCTATTCTGCGTATCAAAGGACATACACATTTTTTCATTCAGGTGCACAAAGGGCATTGCCAAACAACAAAATCACACTTCAAATTCTATTCCATATCCCATTATATTTCATTTAGCCTGTCAAAGGACATGCACACAAGTATGCCAGAGTACGTGTGCTGTGCACATGCATCAACTGAAGCTGTCTGTAACCCCTTCATATCAGACAAGAAACCCCTTTCAACCATGAGCTCGGTCTTGTGAGGATGGAAAAACAAATTACTCTCAAGCTAAAATTTTATGCATATAGAATATAATATTAAGGTCCAGCACAATAAGTTGAATTTGTCTAGTGTACTAATGCCCGTCTTTTTATTCTCTCTTTTGCACACCAAATGAAAGGAAGTTGGCAATGTCATAGTACCTTAGATCCCATAAAACTGGAAATTGAAGAATTCTATCAGAAGACCTATAAACAAAGTCTAAATTTATCTTCCTTCCACTTCTCTATTTGGAAACAGTTTTTCGTAACAGGAAAGTTAGAAGAGAAAAATTAAGTACACTATTTGACCATAAGGGAACATGTCCTAAAATACTTATCCGAAACATTTACCAGCCCAAGCAAAAAAAGGAGCAAACAAAATAAGTCATTGCTTTCACCATATCAACTATAAACCATACATCCATTTGAAGCCTTAACTCAATTCTCAGTAAAATATTTTCCCAAAAGCCACAAAAGCTACAACCACTTGACACAGCCTGCAAACAACTGAAATGCATTTATCAGCCTTCTAAGTGATATTTCTTTTCCATGAATTTGACGAACCGACAAGTTTGGGCCCTATCCCTGTAACTGTGTCCAACATAAAAAAAACCACCTAGATTATATTCCTTTCAATCTAATTACTTCATATCCTATGAGGGTTGTCAAACAAGGTGGTCCATTATCTCCATATTTGTTTGTGTTTGCAGTTGAGAGGTTAGCCCATCTTAGCCAGAAAGAGGTTGATGGGGGAAGGTGGAAGCCTTTTCAAATCTACAAGAAAGGCACTCCTATTCACATTGTTTGTTTGCTGATATTCTTATGAATGCTCGAGAATCCTTTTACAAGGCTTATGACCACCATCTTAACACAGCTAGGACCAGGTTTTTTTCCTACAGGAATGTAGAGCATACATTGTTGAAAGATCACTGTTAGGAGACAGTCCCATTCTCTGACTTGGTTAAGCACCCCAGCATGCAGATTCACCATGGTAGAGTCAAGAAGGCCACATAGCAGAATATCATAGATAAGGTCAGTTCTCATCATGCTAATTGGAAGGAAAATCTCCTAGCAGTATGACAAACATTAATATTGTCAGTTATATTGGCCATGCTAAATCATACAAAGAAATCAACCCCTCTTCTGGTTGGTATCCATGACGTTATTGAAAGGGGAAAACACAACTTTTCTCTGGAGTAGCACCAGCCAACAAAGAAGGGCGCATCTAGTAGCATGGGATGAGATACGTGAACTGAAAGTGGTCTAGTATGCATCATACTAAAGCTCAAAATTGTGCTTTCACAAAGTCAGGATGGGGATTGATAAAGAAAAACGATGATTTGTAAATAAAACTCTGAAAGAGAAGTATAAATGCGGCAATGACATGATCCCTAGAGTTGATTGAACAAAATGGGATCAAGGACAAGGTTGAGTATTAAGCTTAGATGGAAGCATATGTTAGATTGATTGAAGTTTGGAGAATGGTACAAATGTGAACTTTTGGAAAGATATGTGGATTCCGCATTTAGAGGTATTGGAGAAGTATGCAGTGATGCTAATTCCTCAAAAGGAGTATAAATGGAATGTGGCAGCTGAATGCTTCGCCATTATCTGTTGGAAGATTTGGCATCAAAGGAATGAAGAAATTTTCTCGGACCATAAAGCAAGTAATTCCGAGGTGCTTGTTCACACCAGATTGGTGTGGAATAGCTCATTGGCCAAAGGAGTAAGTAATATGTTGAGGATGAGCAATGATGGGGTCAAGGAGAGAGGGAACAACTGTGCTTGGGTACCACCTTAGTGGGATTACGTTGAGGTAATCACTGGTGGGCCCTACATTAGCTCGGTTGGGAAGTGTGGTTATGAGGACATCATACGTGACCATGTAGGGTTGGTCATCAAAGGTTTCAGCTGCTTTATGGGATTAGGAAATTGTTTCAGTGCAGAAATATGGGTTTGCATGCTGGGCCTTTAGTGAGCATGGGATTAGGAGGATTGAACTTAAATCTAATTTTCAGCAGCGAGGGCAAAGCAAGGTGGATCGCTCTTATCAGAGATCTAATGCTGGAGACACAGCATATGATAGCAAGGGAGTGGATTGTTTGTTTGAAAGTGTACCCAAGGGATTCATATACAGTATCTGACTATCATGCAAAGATGGTCTTAACCAATGAGTAAACCCCATTAAATTGTAAGAAGCCTCTCTACTTTGTGTCCAATCTCAATCTCAATTACAAATAAAATGCCTTCTCATTTTTGTGGTGTATGTAACCATCAGAACATACTTTTTTACAACTAAAATGTAACAACAATAAACGTTTCTTGCCCAACTTTTCTATGCTATATGTAAAAACAATACCTTGTAGTTTTATTGGCCACCCTATTGGTAACTTTCTTCATATACATGTATAGATGACCAGAGTTAAAAATCAGTATAGATGTCAAGAGGAAAAGATCACAACAACCGAGCTTATATGAAAATTGCAATATGAAAAGTCAAAATAAGAATTGATTACCTGTGCACAAGATATAGCAAAGAGCAAAGAATCTCCATGTCTCCAATGACTTCCCCAAAGGTGAAACTTGTTCTTAGCTTTGGCAGAATTATAAGCACACTGATATATAAGAATATCCATTAGACTTGTGTGTGCAGACAATTCTGAAGAGAAGAGAAACATCAGGTGTGTCATAGTTCAGATGTTTCAAAAAAATTTTGTGATACACTTTCAAGTACCTGAGCTAGCCGAGTTAGCAGATACAAAGCTAGCGTACGCCTCCTATTTGAATCATTTAATGCCAGGATAGAAAAACCAGCAACTGAACCTGCTAAAATTCTGTCCCATCATCCCCTCAAACAAAGTCATAAATAAGTGATGTGTGCCTAACATCATTAAGCAACAACCAAGCATCACAGCACCAAAAATAAAATGAAATTTAAAAAATCTTGTGAATAAGTTACAAAAGAAAATAGTCTGAAACTTACGTATTCAGTGGCGCCTCCTTCTTTCTCAACTTTCTTAGTAAACATCTAAGGGCATGATATGATCCAGTAAAACCACCAAAGAGTAAACCAATACGACATGCTTCTTCTCTTACAATTAGATCTTTTTCTGAAACAAGTTGCTGGGGGGAAGGAAAAGCATATCATCACACATTTCTCCCTTTAGTATTAAAATACGAAATGCAACATAAATCGTGGTTACTACTTCCACAAAAAATGCATTGGTGCAAAGATCGAAAGACAAAATTCTTTAATATTCTTAGCCACAAAAGTCCACCTGGGCTAAGCTCAGTTGGACTCGATTAGTTTTGGGATTTGGTAGATGTCCTAATGAGTTGCATTCACGCAAAAATAAAATAGGCATACTCGCAACAATAATGCTCCTTATTGCCCAAAAGGATGCAATGAGTTTTCTATAAGCATAAAAATCCCACATCCACATCGCCACTATTTGATTAAACTGGGAACCAATGCCAGATTAAAGAAAGACAACTTTCCGTCCTAAATTCATTCACTTCTAAGTTCTACCATTGATCTCAGACTGAAGGAACCCAAGATGATAGGGACGTTAAAAGCATAAGTCAAACAGCAGCATCAGTGATCACAAAACCGCCAAGCTCCAATTCGCTTCATACCTTAAGATCAAGAAGAGAAGAGTACGACTGGCCCCGAGCGAGCTTAAACGCGCGAAGCAGAATTCCAATACCAACCCGGACGCCATACGAGAGCAAGAAGCTCTGGCAGAGATTACCTACAGCGTGAGCGACACATGATTCGTCAGGACTATGATCGCAGGGAGGGCAATCCAGGTGGGGCTGATGGTGCAATTGAGCAGCAGCACGGCGTTG
>JANTPZ010122935.1:0-10505 GCA_025593235.1 Vachellia pachyceras | reverse complement strand
ATTGAATTTCTATAGACTCTTCTTTTTGGTCTTAGAGAATTCTTGATACCTTAAATAAATATTTTCAACCATGAATCTTTGAAATTCCATAATTGATCTTCCAGACCGAATTTCAACAATCGGTTGAGTCTCTGGTGATCAGTGAGTTCTGCTCTATCTTTTGGGCATCTGTGGATTTTTCTGATTTTTGGTCAACTATTTGACTCTGACTCTGACTTTGACTTTGACTTTGTCAAATGACCAAAATGCCCTCACACTTTCTCTTAATGTCCAAAATTTCCCATTTTGCCCTTAACCTTTTGGCCCTTGATCTGTTGGTTTCTGATTCCTGGGCAACTTCCTAGGGGGTCACCCATCCTAAAATTTCTCCAGGGTGAGCACGCTTAACTTTACTATTCCTACCGACTTCCGTCTACTGGCCAATTCTGGTTCTATGACTTCCGGCCCAACAGCATCTACTTTTCCGTACTTTCTATCTGTGGCCGTTAACTTGACTTTTGACTACTGGTTTGGCCCTTTTTATACAATGACCATACTACCCTTGGTCTTTATACTTAATGACATTTATGTCCTTGGCTTATATTCTTATAAATCTCAAAGCCTTAAGACTAATCTGACCAGGGTCTCTTCATTCCACTAACATCTCCTTTTTCTGTACTTTTATTTTTGGGCCTTGTCTTATCTTATAACTATCGATTTGGCCTCTCTGTCGACTTACAGAAGAGGGTGGATATTACACTATCACTCACTTAGTAGGTAAATATTGTTCGTATACGTAAATTGTGACATGTATAGTTCATACTAATCCCTTTTAGGCTTATGATGTCTGTTCACAAATTTTCACTTAACACTTGTAAAAAAAAAAAGTCTCTGATTTAAACCATTTTGTTGATGGTAAGTGTCTTTAATTTGTGTTGGAATGGAGAAACTAAAATGAAACAGCTAAAATCTTCATTTTTTAGTGAATTAAATTCCTACATAAATTAATGTGCTACCTTTCCTTTTATGGAAAATCACATTAAGATGCCAAACAACAGAAATAATAATTGAAAAGTCCCAGAAAATCTTTCACTAACTAAAAAGTTCCAAGGGACCTTAGTGTGCGACATTCTAAATGTACATTTACCATTTTACCCTTACTTCTTTTGAAACAAAAATCAGGTTCGCATTCGGAATTGGAAATCTCTCAACTCCGTAACTCTCACTCATCGTTGTGGTCGGCATTACTTTCTTCCTCATTGTTGCTATGTTTATCGATATTCATGTTGGAATGTGATCATTGGCACCTACATATCTTGAAGGCACAAATGGAGGACACTATGAAGTTGACAGCAACAATAAATTCTTGAACCCATGGATGCCTCAGTTGGAGTAAATAGGTCTTGAACTTAGGTCTGCTATCTGCATTATGATCCTCTTGTCTGTACTATTTCTAACTTCTTCCTCCATCTTTATCAGTTTGGGTATTATTATTTAATTTTTTTGCTTCCACTCTTTCTGGGTATTGAGAAAATTAGGGAGGAAATGGTCCATCTCCAACTCCTAGATTCAAGTTATTATTGTTGCTTTCATATATGAAATCGAGTTTGCTTTTGTGAAAGAGGTCATAATATGAAGAATCGGATTTGGCTCACATTTTATCTTCATTTAGTTTATGGTCTCTAAATGAAATTTGTGGTCTATTATAAGGTAGGGGGTTTTAAGCTCGAGTGGTTTTTCCTATTTCCTCAAGAAAAAATTTCTCAAGTTAGAGCTCCCATTTTTGTAATTATGTTGAAGGTGGTTTTTGAAGTAAAATTATGCTACTCATTTGTTTTATATTTCTCAAATCTGAAAATTTCTATCACATATATATTATGTAATAGTGATTGATAACTTTCTAATTTTTTATTTCACTGAGATATATTTCATATATATATTTGGACATTTATAAGTATAATTTTAGAAAATTATGATTTCAAAATAGTAAACCTATCAAGTGGTATATTGGTATATTATCTTGGGGATTTACTGTAATTATATTAAAAGGTAATAATAATTTAAAATTTTTGAAAATAAAAAGTTTTGGATTGGATTTTATTTTCCTCTATTTATTATTTTATTTGGGACCGATAGAAAGAGAATATCTTGGTTTTAGATAGAGGATTTGTTTTATCTGTTTATCTTGGCATATATGTTATTGAAATGGATTTGATTAAAGTCATGTGTAGCTAATTTTCTTTAGAATAGAGTATTTATGAATTGATTTAAGGATTTAAGTATGTTTGGGCCATTCAATTATGTTTACTTTTAATTTTGTTTATTCATTTTAAATTTATTGTCTACTTAGTGCCTGATCAATATTAACTATGAATTTGAAGAATTTAGATTAATCTTAGAATAAGAATATTAATTGAACTTTAGACTGAGTAATGTGATATTAGAATTTATTCTAATTTACCATTAGGATGAGGATATACCAACTGGACTCATAATTATATTAAAGTGAAATTGATCACCTTAATGCCTATTGAATAAAAATGTTAAGAACCATAGTTTTAACTTGAGAGGGGGTTGTAAGAGATAATTTAAACTTGATTAATTAAAACGCCTAAATTGGTAATTTAACATGCAAGTATTGACAAGTGATGGTTTATCAATTTTAACTCCTTGGAAGATGCGATTACCGCCAATTTTTAGTCTTTTATAGTTGATTAACATCAAATTTTAAGGGATAAAAACGGAAATTTATTCAGAAAGTTGGATTCAATTTTCAAATAGATATGTTCCTTCTACACTCTTAAAGGGACCTTTTGATGTTGGCCATGTCTTAATTTTTTGAGATTTAAGTTGAAAGTATTTCATTTTTTTTGTTTTGCATGTTGACAAAGACCAGTTGCTTCCTACCCAAAACTTGTATAAAATATAGGGAAGATGAAAAGACATTTTTACCTTTATCACTCTCCATTATTGTGAAGTAATTGTGAATTTTTATGTTAATTTACTTGGATGACATGTTAATCTTATTTAGTACCAAATATTGTGACATTTTATGTCTAAGTGTAGCGCAAACATTATTGTCCCTTGTACTCTTATTAGCTATTGCCTGCATCATGTAAGCATGTTATAATTTTATTATGAAATAAACCAATATTTCATTATAGGGCAACTCTCATGTGACAAGGGCCTTTCAGCTTGAGTCTGATAAACAAAAAAAAAAAAAAAAGCCCCATTTAGTTTTCGCATGTGCGTATAGGTGTTAACATAAGCCTTCAATATTATTGACGTGGATCCAAATGGATTTTGCAAATTTTTGAACCATTTGAATTTGGTGAGTTAGTATTTTATGTTAATGAGATTAACAATATTTAACATTAAGAATGAAGTAAATATACACTTTATAAACTTAGAGACCAAATGAATCTTGACATAAATTTTGAGGTGATGAAAATGTATACCTTGAAATAATAAAATTGTATGGGTGTGAATAAATACAAGGTGAGATATTGAAATGACTGAAAAGGGTCTTGTGGAACTTTAAAACGAAAAAGGTTTTGATGCCGTATTTTTCTTTAAATTCTCGAAGCAAATGGTGAAATAACTAATCAAACCATGCTCATTGGCATACTATAAACTATAAAACCCAATAAAAAAAAAGGTGTAGTGCTTGTTTGAAAAAGTTTATTTACTCTCAAAAAGTACATTTAACAGTGTTTTTCTGTAAAATAAGATAGCCTCCTCCACATATTTACCTCAACTTGCGTAAAAATACTTCTCTACCGCCTACGGGTCTGTAGTTGACAGATGAAGATTAAAAAAGGTGTTTAAACATTTTCCAACGTTATATTTTCTGTCTTCATCACACTCCAACCGTACGTTTTCTAGAACCTGGCCAGCCACTCTCATTGATTCTATCTATCTATATTTGCAAAAACAAAGATTGACAAATAAGAACAAAGAGGATTGAAATAACTCATCAGGGGGAGGTGTTTACATTGGTTTTTTAATTGATTTCACTCCATTTAACATAATTATACTTAAAAAATTTTATCTCGATTGGTTTTTAATTCATGCGTCAAACATCATCGGTGTTAGGGGAAATATATTCCTCCAGTTACGAGCAACACATGACAGAGTCACGACCATAAACGTGGAAGAGGGTGAAGAGAAGCTTAGGGTAGGGGATGAACGTGAACGTCTCAGAACTTACACTACGTTTGGTAGCAGGGAATTGGAGGCTGAGATTTGGAATTGGAACTGGAATCAAAACTTTGTCTGTTTGGTGCTGTGGAAGTGGATTCCTAATGGATTTCACTTCCATGAACAGTGTTGGAACTCGGTTCCACTCCTTCCCATGGAACCGAGTTCCAACCCAAAAATCATTCCTCATTTCCACCCTTACCCTCATTGACGGCAATGACGAAGTCGACGGAGGACGATGATGGTGCACTGGTGGAGGATGACGGAGGACGATGATGGTCCACTCGGTGGACGACGAGCTTCAACGACGATGAGCTTGCTCTTCGCAATGACTCCGGCTTCAAATCTTCGATGACGACGAGCAACGAGCCATCTGGACGAGATTTGTGACGGCAATGGGCTTCAGATCTTTAACAACAACGACGAGCAACGAGCCATCTAGGCAACTGCATGCGATTAACACGATTTGAGTGTGGAAGATTTTCTGAGCTCCACTTCCATGGTTTCGCGTGGTGGAGGCGGCAAGGTCGACGGCGGTGGTGTAGTGGGCGAGATCGACGAAGGTGTTGGAGGTGGTTATGTTGTCTTCTCCTCTGCACTTCGATTTACCGGTCATAATTGCTCGTCATCGTTAGGTGGGGAAGGGAAGAATTTTTTCGGGGAAGGAGGGAATTTTTTTCTCTAGAGGGTATATTAGTCTTTTCACATACCCACTTCTTCCACTTCTTCCAACATACCAAACATACTTTTAATCTCTCTTCCACTTCCAGTTCCATCAAATTCAATTCCACGTACCAAACGGGGCATTAGGTTCGTGGGCCAAAAAGCTACTTTAACTTTGAAAGATGGAATGGTCGGCAGCTGATGAGCGAACTTTTAGTCTCCTAAGTCCGCGTCAAAGATTTTAACCGAATTAATGTAGTATAGCACCAATCCGGGTCATGTTCACTTTGAGGAACCGATAAATGAAATGAAATCCTAGTAATTAAATGCAAATAACCTAGACCGAAAATTAAAGTGGGGAATGTGAATCCTATGAATTAAACTAAAATTAAAATACTTTTTTTCATATTTTTTTATGAAACCAAGTGAAACCAATGAAGATAAATGAAATATGAATAAACGATGATGGAAATCAATTCTCCAACTCAACAACGCTGGCAATCATCACTTCAATGGATATGGGAGTTAAAATAATGAATTAAAGAATTATAATTAAGCTTTAATCCAACAACCGAGCCACCTTGAATTGCCACAAAATATTTTCTAAACTTCCAATTTACTAGCCGCCACCAGAATAGTAAAAAGGAATTAAGGATAATAAAACCACTGCTTAATTGTAACTCTGAAATTCAAATAGAATTAAAGCTAGCAAAAGATTATTTGATCCAAAATTGTAAGCCACCTTAGAAAATCACAAGATATTATCTCTAAATTCAATACAATGTGATACCACAACATTATAATTGAAATTAAAGTTATAATAAGGCCAATATCAATTGCCAGGCAATAATTCCAGTCACAATAATCTCCAAAATAAATCCCATCAAATAATAAAATTGTTCCAACAATTAGAATAACTATCCTAAGACCTATGAATTGTTAATCAATTATTGGATAGGAAATTAAGGCAACTAGAACTCCCCTTTGACGGCTCAAGCTCATGCCATTGTTGTTGAATTAGAGAATCATGAAATTAGCCAATAAATGCCATAGGAAATTCCAGCAGTCCAAGCGCTAAGACCATCATATTCCAACAGTAAGAGAAGCCAACGAAGCAACTGGAAAAAAACGGAGGAGTGAGCAGCGAGGATGGGTGAAGAAAAGGAATATCTCCAGGTGGTTAGTGGCGGCCTGTGATCGAATGCATGCAAGAGATAGCAGCGTCCATGGATGTGTGTGCGCGTGGTGAATTGAATGAGTAGAGAAGGATGAATGGTTCGTGATCGCGTGTATTGGAGCTAGAGTTTATCGATTATGAGGTGGCGGCCGAGTGATGGGAATTGTTGGATAAATGGAATAGGTCTTTTTTCGAAAAATGAAGCTTTGTGTGACGGCGTTTATGTGTGTGGTCTCTTGTGGGTCCCGTTCTTGCTCAAGACAAATGAATGCAAGCTGAAATAATGGAAGTGGCCAGCGTGGAATGGAATCAATTCAAGGAAAGGAATAATGGGCTTTTGGGTAGTGGCTGCTTGCTTGGATGTGCTTGGAATGAAATTGTGATTCATTGTGTGTCTTGAATGGATTAATGGAATATGGATTGTGTGGGCCAAGTATTAAATGAATGGGTCCAAGACAAAAATGGCTAAAGTGTCCCTCCTGATGGCTTTGTGAAGAATTTAACAATGAATCAAGAATGGAAGAATGGGCTCAAGTATAACATCTCGTTGGGCTTGATGTGGGATTAATAGAATACCCAATTTCTTCCAAAGATACCTACAATAAAAATTGATCTTGAGTAGTATCAAATATCCTAAATCAATCATTTAACAAAGTGATTAAAAATATGAACATTTAACATTAATTAGATTTAACTTCACATAATTGCCATTAATCATGTTTAATACAGTTGAACCCAATAAAAGCCCAACAATAGGACCAAAATTCCCTCAAAATGTTATAAATTCATGTGACAAAATATGATTAATTCAATTCCCCCACACTTAACCTTTTGCACTCCTGGGCAAAACTTTAAAAATGAATGATCCAACAGAGACACTCAATGCCAGCAAAACATAAACTTGACTAAGATGAATGTGCGTTTAACTTAAGCAACTCTTACTTCTGATCAATTAACAATCACAGAATACTTTAGTACAAAGAAATTAACGCAAGAAGTATAGCAAGATAAAGGGAGAGAAATATATTAGAGCTCACTAAGGTACCAGTGTTTCACTCATCTCTCAAATAGGGGAAATTTTGCTCAATCCACCTAGATTGGTACCTACCATATGCTTGTAAGATTCTACTATCTCCACTACTAATATACCTTGAACTTATGATCAAGGGGACTTGAAGGGTTGTAATGTTGGAATGTAAGACCAAATGAATGGAATGAAATGACAAGTGAAATACATGAGTAATGAATTGTCATTCAAAATGGGCTAAAGCATATATTCATGAGAGAACACCAAATGTGTAGATTTTAAACTTTTTATGCAGAAATCTTTGCACTTCAAACCACCAAAGGATGCCTTATTTCAATTTTTTCCTTTTTGTTGCAACTTATTTTGTTTTTTCTTTTCACTTTCTTTTTTTTCTCTCTTTTTTCTTTTGCTTTTTTTTTTTGGCCTCCAAACCCAAGAAGGCAAAGATATATCCATGATATACTTCTCAAACAAAAAACCAAATGCGACTCATGCATAACACTTACAAGAAGAAATGAATGAAATGAAAGTGAATGCTCAAAGGGGTTGGCAAAGGTTAATATGTAGTGGCTTGTGGTTAGGTAAAGGGGTTAGAAATGAATGCCCCTATCATCCTCACAAATCAAGGTATTAACGTAGTCTTGAAAAAGAATCTAGACAAGTTCTAGAGGTTAACCAAAACTAGGTGAAATCACACAAGATAAGAAAGGATATAAGCTCAAGATCCTTCCGAGAGGGTTTTTCTCTAAGATGTTTTCTCCTTAAGGATCAAGCTATGAAACAAGGTTAATAACATTGCACAAAAGGTATTCTACTATGGTAATCAATTAAAAACAAAAATCACGAGAATCAAATGCAATCAAACTAGCCATGTAACATTCACAAGCAATGTGCAAAATGATTTTAAAAGAGATGCCCTAGGATTACAAAAGTCAATTAGCAATAGAGAAGGAATCAAATCGCTCATATAACATTGCAAAACATCCAGGACACTGAAGATAAGAGACACGGATGTTAGCAGCAAAATTCCCAAGCAAGAATCACTCTCAAATCATGCAATACAATCCATAAATCAAACAATAAGGTGGATAAGAGAGCAATTATAGCAGCAATACTTGAGAATTTGGAACAAATCTATAGGCAAAAAAAAAAATTTCACTCAATTCAACAACAATCCCTCCCCCACACTTGATCCATACATTGTCCTCAATGTATAAACACAACATTATCTTAACCCAAACTCTCAGGTAAAGTGGAAGTTGTGAAGTCCAATTTGAAATTGAAGCATGACGCATCACTTTCACAAAGAGAAGAGAAATGAGAGAGAGGATAAGATGATGTGAAATGAGAATGGACACGTATAAATCAAGAGATGGAAAAAGCAAGAGAAAACAAAGAACACAACTACTAAACAAAAATAAACACTAACTAAAACTACTGGAAATGTTCCCCTACACTTACACCTAACTATCCCAACAAACAGATATCACCAGTAATATGACGGAAAGTAAAGAGTAAGGTGGAAAGGAACGATCATGTGATCAAGGGGTTCTTTGTCCTTCGTAGTAGTGCTTCAGTAGATGGCCGTTAACTTGTGAAGTTATATCGGTCTCCTCATCTATAAGCTCTACTGTGCCAAAGGAATATACTTTAGTAACTTTGAATGGACCGTCCCATTTGGTTACAAACTTCCTGGGCATCAGCTTCAACTAGGCCTTAAACTTGAGCATCTTGTCACCTTCATGAAATTGTTTCCTTAGAATTTGTTTGTCATGAATCATTTTCAACTTGTCTTTATAAATTCTAGCATTTTCATATGATTCAAGCCTCAATTCTTCAAGTTCCTAGAGTTGCATCTTCCGATTAACCAATGAAGACTCAAGATCTGCATCACATGCCTTAATCGCCCAATAAGATTTATACTCAATCTCCATAGGAAGATGACAAGCTTTGCCATAGAGTAGTAGAAAAGGAGACATGCCTATAGGGGTTTTATAGGCAGTCCTATATGCCCAAAGCACTTCTTCAAGCCTTTCACTCTAGTCCTTACGAGATGCTTTCACAATCTTTTCAAGTATCCGCTTTACTTCACGGTTAGAGACTTCAAATAAACCATTCGTTTGAGGGTGATAAGGGGTGGCAAGCTTGTGATTAACTCATGTTTAGCCAATAGAGACTTGATGGTCCTGTTGCAGAAGTGTGTTCCTTGATCACTGATGATTGCTCTTGGAATACTATACCTACAAAAAATATGAGAATGTAAAAACTTGGCAACCGTAGAGGCATCATCCTTCCTAGTTGGCACTGCTTCTACCTATCGAGACACATAATCTACTGCAAGCAATATGTATGAATAACTAAAAGATGAAGGAAAGGGACCCATAAAATCCATGCCCCATACATCAAAAATTTCACAAAAATGCATAGGTTGTAGAGGCATCTCATGCTTCCTACCCAAACCCCCAAATCTTTGACATTTATCACAAGACTTGCAGAAAGAATAAGCATCTTTAAATATAGAAGGCCAATAAAAACCACACTCTAAAACCCTTCTAGCACTCTTATTAGCACTAAAATGCCCTCCGCATGATAAAGAATGTGCAAATGTAAGGATAGAGTGAGTCTCATCGTTTGGAACACAGCGTCTGATGATCTAATCACTGCATTGCTTCCACAAGATTGGAGCATCCCAAATATAGTAACTCGCCTCCCTCTTCAGCTTATCAATCTGAAATTTAGTCATAGAGGGAGGCACAATTTTAGTGACAAGATAATTAACTATATTAGAATACTAAGGCTCATGAGCAACTAATGCAAAAAGTGCAGAATCAGGAAATGAGTCAATAATAAGATGAGAAGAATCAACTCCCTGAGTGCCTTTGGGTAACCGGCTAAGGTGGTCAGCTACATGATTCTCTGCCCCGGCTCTATCCCTGACCTCGAGGTCAAACTCTTACAGCAACAAAGCCCATCTCAGCAGTCTAGGTTTAGACTGAGGCTTCTTAAACAAGTAATGAACTGCTACATGATCTGTAAAAACAACCATCGAGAGTTTATCAGATACTGTCTAAACTTATCCAAAGCAAAAATTATAGCAAACAGTTCTTTCTCTGTAGTGGTGTAATTGACTTGGGCATCATCAAGCGTCTTAGAGGCGTATGTTATGACTCTAGAATGTTTCTTGTAATATCCATAATTTCATACTAAATGAAATAAAGGCTAATCTGACGATTAAGATGATGAATTAGAAACGAGAAGTAGATAGCTCAAAAAGAAAGAAAGATTAAGGGCCGAAAGTTCAGGCACGGAGTTCCGTGTGAATTCCAAAATTAAGTATATTTGCCCTAGAAGTAATATGAGGATGGGAAACCTTATAGGAAGGGACCCATATGTCATTTAATAAAAGACCAAGGGCATAAAGGTCTTTCAGAATCAAAAGTAAGGGCAAAATAGTAATTT
>JANTPZ010122930.1:0-13578 GCA_025593235.1 Vachellia pachyceras | reverse complement strand
TGTTGCTCTTCCATGGAGTCTCTTCTTCTCTCTTTTTGCTGCTGGAATGTCAGCCAAGATGGAGGAAATGGGGAGAAAATCTGTTTATAAAATCCCTTCTAAAAAGATTAAGGGCTAAGATGAAAACTTACCTATTAAGTTTAACCTAAAGGCTTAAGATGAAGCCACATATGCAACACATGCTTGTCTCTCATTAGCTCCTTAAAAGTGATCATAATTGGCAGCACATGGATGGAAAAAATCTGGTTTGGTTAGCCAAACCGGATCCCCTTCAGTTACTTCTACCGATTGCACTTTCTACCGGTAAACATAACTCTATTCCGGTAAATCTTTTTCTGCTTTTATGGAGATGTTTTCTTCCTTATTTAATCTCCATAATTCCTTCTTGAATATATTAAAATCATCATCATCAAATTGTCCCTTGATCCATCCAAAATGAATAGGATTATTTTATCCTGTCTAAAGCTCTTAAAAACGAGCAATTTTAGAATAAATCATTTTTAGGGCCTCATAATTTTCTACATTTTTCATTGATATTCTAACCCTTCATCTTTCCCCAAAATACCTTCTAAATTGTTCCAAACTAATTTCTGTAATAAATTATATTTTGGGGATTTTTCGGGCATTTTTCCTCATTTTTGGGAAAATCGCCTTAATCGTACTTTGGGCAATAATTTTGTAAAATACTGTAAAATTCACTGAATTTTTCTAGACTCTAGTTTTTAGTCTTAGATAACTCCTAATACCTTAAATAAATATTTTCAACCTTAAATCTTTAAAATTCCATAATTCCTTATGCAGACCGAATTTCAACAATAGGTTAAATTTCTAATAATTAGTGAGTTCTGTTCTATCTTTTGGGCATCTGTTAATTTTTCTAATTTTTGGTCAACTGTTTGACTTTGACTTTGACTTTCACTTTGTCAAATGACCAAAATGCCCTTACACCTTCTCTTAATGACCAAAATGCCCTTTCACGGTCTAACTTTTCATAAATTCCCATTTGCCCTTAACCTTTTGACCCTTGATCTTTTGGTCTCTGACCCCTTGGGCAACTTCCCAGAGGGTCACCCATCCTTGAATTGCTCCTGAGATGAGTACGCTCAACTTTACTATTCCTACCGACTTCCATCCACCAGGCCAAATCTAATTCTGCGACTTCCAGCCCAACAGTAATAAACTTTTTCTGTACTTTCTATCCATGGGTTTTAACTTGACTTTTGATTACTGGGTTACCCCTTTTTATCCAATGACCATATTGCCCTTGGTCTTTATACTTAACGAAATTTATGTCCCTGGCTTATATTCTTAAAAATCTCAAACCCTTAAGACTAATTTGACCAAGGTCTTCTAAGTCCACTGACAACCCCTTTTTCTGTAGTTTTATTTCTGGGTCTTATCTTGTCGTATAACTATCGATTTGGCCTCTATGCTGGCTTACAGAAAAGGGTGGATATTACAATACGCTCATGAAGCAATACCTTCGAGACATGTCAAACATGATTAGAGAACCCCAGGAAGCTAGACATATACTGATTAATAAGTAGCAAGTGCAGGCTGTAATCAGGTCACCTTCCCATAGTTGGGATATATGAAAGTCAGCTTAAGCCATAACGATAAAATCATCACATTTGATGATGTTGTGAAGCACCTTGAGCTTGAGGATGAACTCCTGAAGGCATATAAGACTTCTGGGCATGCCTATTACACCAAGAATGCAGGCCCTTCCAATACCAAGCCCACTTTTAAGAAGGGCAAGAAATTTCGTAGAAAAGGCAGGAAGGATGACCCTAAATTCAAAAGGGGCATAAAGCAATTCAAGAAGAAGGGATCTAAAGGCGGCATGAAGAGAGTTGACCTGAATAAGGTCAAATACTATGCCTACCAGAAGATGGGTTACTTCGCAAGGGACTGCCCTGGGCAAAATGAATGTGGAAAGGTGCTGGTGAATTATGGGAATTCACATGATCCTTATATATCGAGTACCTCTTTTCTAACTGAACGTAGACCTTCTTCTTATATATTTTGGACTTAGGCTTAGTAGATCATGTAACGAAGAATTAAGGATGCTTCTTCTTATCAATGCAAATGGCTTTATGTTAGCAATAGCACAAAGATCACATAATTTAGTTTCTGTACTATGTATTTTGAACTATGGGTTAGATATAAACTTTCATTGCAAGGTTGCTGACATTTTTTAGAAACGAAACCTTTTACGGTTTAACTTTCCTTTCAAAAAAGTTCTTTGTTATGGATGTTATTGGTGATTTCGACTTGCATGACTATTTTGTTAATTCCTTTAATATAAAGTTGGCATGAATATCTGGCATGCTAACCAGGGCACATAAGTTAGAATCGAATGATTAAATCGGCAAAAGAAGGTTTTCTAGGTGAAATCCAAACATGGAAATGGCCTTATGTGAAAATTGTTTAGCTGGCAAGGCAACTAGAAAACCTTTCGGTTCATAAACCAGAGCTAAAAATCCATTGGATTTGGTCCATTCTGATATACACGGTCCCATGAGTGTGAGGGTAAGGCACGGAGCTTGGTACTTCATTACCTTTACTGATAACTTTTCATGATATGGTCATGTATATTTGATCTCACATAAGTCTGAAGCCCTAGAGTATTTTAGACGGTACATGAATGAGGTAGAGAGTCAAATAGAACGTAAAATTAAAGTATTACATACTGATCGAGGTCGTGAATACTTATCCGATCAGTTCAAAGAGCTCTATGAAGAAAAGGGGATAATTAGACAGCTAACTATCCCTGTCACTCCACAACAAAATGTGTCAGAAAGAAGAAACAACTCTTCTTAACATGGTTAGGTCGATGATGGCTCAAGCAAGCTTACCTATTTCATATTGGGCTGATGTTTTATTAACAGTGGCCTTTATACTTAACCGTGTACCCTCAAAAGTAGTTAGTTCCAAACCCTATATTTTTAGACGATAGGCCAGCCATATTTAGGTATCTTAAGACCCTGGGGGTCGATTGTATACGTTCATAATGATTCCCATAAGTATGGGAAGTTGGGTCATAGAGGATAGGAATGTATCTTTATAAGATACTAAAAAGAATCAAAAGAATATGTTTTCATTAGTGAAAACAAAGGTGGAACAGTAACTGAAATTGAATCAAGGGATGCCGTATTTTTGGAAAGTGATTTCCTGGCAAAGGAAAGATAGTTCGAACAGTATCTCTTTATGAGACAGAACAAGGTAGTGCAGATCGATCTAATGATCCCCAATTTTCTCAATATATCAATCTGAGTGGGAGATTAAAAGGCTCATAAAGGCCTTTACAAAGGCCGAGACAAAGGCAACAAAAGAGACAAGAGGTCTCTATAAGAAAGAGTGACAAGGGAAATATACCAAAGAGACGCTTCCAAATAGAGGGGGAAGCACTCATGGTCACTCTGGATGAAGATGATGAGCCACGTTCTGTACAAGAGAAACCTTGTTGTGCCCTGCCAAAGATAAATGGAAGAAAGCAATGGAAGAAGAGATTGATTCAATGAGAAAGAATCAAGTCTGGGAACTTGTTGATCTATCAAAAGGTCGAAAGGCCACTGGAAACAAGTGGGTTATCAAAATAAAAAGGAAAGTGGATAGATCAATTGACAAGTACAAGGCACGTCTGGTAGAAAGGGATATACACAATAGGAAGGTATCGATTACAAAGACACATTCTCACCTGTTGTACGCTTTATTACTATAAAGCAAATTTTGGCAGTAGTAAAAGTTTAGATTTGGAGTTACATCAAATGGATGTGAAAAATGCATTTCTTAATGGAGAATTGGACGAAGAAAAGTTTAGAGAGCAAATTTTGTAAGCTCAGAAGGTCCATTAATGTACTGAAACAATCATCCAGACAGTGGTACTTGAGGTTTCACAAGGTGATAGCCTCATATGATTTTGATATGATTGAAGAAGACCACTGTGTCTGCATTAAGCGGTTTGATCATAACTTTGTGATGTTTTCATTATATGTAGACGATATACTATTGGCTAAAAATAACCTAAATTTGATCTTAGCTATTAAAGAATGGTTGTCATCGAATTTTGAGATGAAAGATATGGGAGAACAGAATACATACTTGGAGTTAAAATTCAAAGGAATCGCTCAAAGAGAGTTCCTTCTCTTTCACAGGAGAATTACATTAAGAAATTCTCGAGCGATTCATCATGAGTGGTTGTAATCCCTTAGACACCCCGATAGCTCTGGAGTTGGCCTGAATCTTGAAATGTATCCCAAAACTGAGTCAGCTAATAAATGAATGAAAAGAGTTCCTCATGCTAGTGCCCTTGGAAGTCTAATGTATGCAATGATGTGTACAAGACCAGATATTTGTTACGCAGTTGGATCGGTAAGTAGGTTCCAGTCAAATCCTGACAAACAGCATTGGAAAGCTGTGAAAAGGATTCTGCGATACTTAAAGGGCAAAACGAATTATGCACTAACTCATTAAGGAAGCAAATTGCGGCTTCTTGGATTCTCCGAAAATGAAATAGGCAGAGACGAAGTTGAATGAAAGTTAACTTCAAGTTATAACTTCTTGCTAATTAATGGCACCATAAGTTAGAGCAGTAAGAAGCAGACATGCATAGCCCTACATTCAATGGAAACTGAGTTTGTGGCTTGCACTGTGGCAGTGCAGGAGGCTATATGGTTGAAGAGATTTATTGAACACCTTAGATTTGAAAACGAGAGTACAAATCCTGTGTTAATATATTGTGACAATCCTGCAGCATAACCTACATAAAAGACCCCAAATATAATAGCAAGGCTAAGCACATTGATATTAAGTATAACTTTGTGAGAAATTATGTAGCACATAAAGTGATTAATGTACAACACATTTCA
Organism: Vachellia pachyceras; assembly: GCA_025593235.1. NCBI lineage: Eukaryota > Viridiplantae > Streptophyta > Magnoliopsida > Fabales > Fabaceae > Vachellia > Vachellia pachyceras. Next base: position 8,707 of record JANTPZ010122930.1, on the reverse strand, counting down.
ACCAGGAGTATGGTCACAGATCCCTTGACTAAAACAATAGCCAAAGAAATGTTTGAGAAATATGTAAGGGCCATTGGTATATGCAAAATGTAAAATTATAGACACTCTATATTGAATTTGTGATTAAATTCATGTGTTTGTGTACAAGTATACAATGTCTAGTATGTCGTACAGGTAGGTGAGGTAGGCTCTCTCACACGAGCTACCGCCTTTGATACTCAAGAGGAGTATGCAAAGATGAGACACTTGTATTCACCAGTAAGGTAGTAGGAATACTCATATGGTAGAGAAGAAACACAAATCATTTCGCCTCGGCAATTGTGTAGCATGTCGGGATGAGATCCAATGTATATAACTATAAAACATGGATCGAATCATGGGAACCCGCTCCCATGATGCCTGTTACCAGACAACAAATTTTTCAATGCTGACGTCATATGAGAATGAGACATAGAAGAATTTGGGTTTAAATGTTGAGAACATCTAGACTAAAAATCTATACGGTGTTAATAGAATGTTTCAAAATTGACGTACGCTCTTATAACGTAAGAGAAACACCGTAGCATGTGATTCATACCACATGTGTTATAAAACCGTAAAAGGGAAGCAAGTAAATGGATCTCTGCTTCGTTGCTGTGTGAGTCCCAAGAAATTAATATTTCTATTTATGTCCTTTGACTTTGACATTATCATGGATGTATACTTCAATGACTGCTACCTTAACGTACATCTTACTATTATGATAGATGCGATACAAGGTACTATGTTAGGAAAGCGGTTGATGTATATCAAAATGATATATGGGTGAAAGGAAGATTACCTGATAAATAAAAAACTATGCTGGTGTCTATGACATGTCCCTGATGATATCAACTTTGAGATTTCATAAGTATGGACACTACGCATATGATAAAGATGATCTAAGTTTTATGTTGACTTGAGAGGGATTATCTAAGTCAAAGTGAAAGTGTATTTTGGTTAAATCTAGGACTATGAGGTATAATAACTAGATTCAAGCTACATGAAGAAAGATTATCTTGTGCTGGTCCTGTGAAAGGGATTTCTAGTACAAACATCTAAAAGACGTCATGCCCATGCGGTCACGGCAAAGCACCTAGTATGAAAGGAAGAAGAGAGAAGGATGAGGCCCACGTTTCCCAATCCACCAAGTGTGAGTGGGAGATATTGGAATATGGGCCACCCTTGATGGATTAGGCCCAAATCCATGGGTTAGGTCAAATGCGTAAATATGGACTCTTGTGGGAAGTTGCATATATGGGGAAGTGGTTCCCCAAAGAGAGCAGACATAATGCATAGAGAAAACAAGTCTTCTCCCTTCCCTTTCTCTTGAAGAGAATCCTCTCATCTCCTCTCCTCTTGCCTGCGGTGCTTTTGATGTGTCTTGTATTTGAATCCACCATTATGATCTGAATTCCGCATGGGTATCTGCAGATTCGTAATTCGGCATCTTCAGGTATGCCCAAAATCCTTTAAGGCTATTAAAACCAGTTACATAGTTCATCGTGCTAATAAGCACCTTGGTACAATTGTTGCTGTGAAATTTGTACCGTCCAAACATAGTTTCAATGGTCTAAATTTAAAATTTTCAATTGATAATTTTTAAATAAAAATAATTTTTAAGAACAAGCATTAGATTTTTTATTTTAGATTTCATATATACAATAAAATAATTTTTTTCTTAAAACTAAATATGGACTATCTATTTTATATTTAAACCATCCAAATTTAGTATTACACACTTAATCAGCATCGAAACCCTTTCATCAATTAGGTATAATCATATGAACTCTGTTGTGAAATTTAGTGATGGTCTCTTATGAGTAACTATGTTTCTGTACTAATTTTTTTCGATCAATATATTTAAGCAATTTATAAAAAAAATAGCCCACCCTTCCCATACCTTTTCGTTCTTCATACACCCAAAAATAGTTTATCTTTAGATTATCTACAATAAATAATATGCAATGCAACCAAACAAAAAATCGGATGTAACTTTTGGAATATAACTCATAAAATTTCGTTTCTAAAATTAAAAAAGATGGACAAAACAAAAACAAGACGGGGCACAAGTGGGTTAAGGTGCAAATTGAGGAAATTGAGCTTGTGCATCCAAAAAACCCAATGGCGTTGGACTCTCTGTGTCGCCTTCAGCACGCAACCCCATGTTATGTTATTTCTGTACTCACATAGTTTGTGAAAATCCCACAAAAATCGCATTTTAACTTTGAAATTCCAAAAAAAGGTATCATTCAAATTAAAATGACACATTAGTCTATAGGTAGAAATCAGCATTTTAATATATGGTTAATATGTAAATTTGTTCCAGAAGTTTTCTCTTATAAACAATGTTGCCGTATAAGTTTTTTAAGAAGCAATAGTGCTTTAGAAATTTTAAAATAGAGCAATATTGATCCACTTCATTAAAAAACTAACATTGACCATTAAAAATGATGTTAACTACTAACATTTTTAACAGGAATGTCTAACATTACTCTTTTTTGAAACTTATGAGGTAAATTGCTCTTACAAAAACTTTTGGTGTAACATTGCTCCTTGTTATAATAGGATTTGATTGAGATGTGGTGAATTGGTTACTTTACAAAAAAATTTAATCAAAGAATAGAAATGAAACAGGTGGTGAATTGGTTACTTTACAAAAAAATTTAATCAAAGAATAGAAATGAAACAAAGTCACTGAGAATAGAGCAGGAAGAAAAATGAACACGGTGAGTTTATTCTGATTTGGTCCTCCTGACCTACGTCCAGTCCCCATGGCTCCTCTGAGATTTCACTACACTAATCAACAACAGAATAGGTTTTCCAAGCCTTTACAATGGGAATTACTCTCCTCCTCATATATAACACTAAAACATAGACCAACATCCTCTGTTTTCCAACTTAACTCATCCCAACTAACTAAAGATCACAACCTTGAGTTTCTCACAGAAATACAAGTTTGAATGGCTATATAAACTCTTTGAAAGAGTAGATGAATAATCACTAAAGCACTAATGACACAATGAATGATTTACAAAAAGGTTGGTGAACAAATAAATGTGTTGGGTAATCGTATGTTGCTTTATTGCTTCGTTCGCCTTGAATGCTCACATATTTATAGATGAAGAGCATTAACTATCCATTAGAAACAATTAAGTTTTTGTTACTCTCAACTGCAATCTCTAAGTCGTGCATTAAATGTTTTTGCAACTTTCTTTGTAAATAAGAACGTTGATGTTCTGTGAAGATGAACATTAGTATAATGCCAGAGACATATTCAAATGTCCCTATTCCCTATTAATAAATCAAACCATATTGCATTTATGAGGATAGTTAGGATTTAAATCATTGTAGCATAAAAAGGGAAAGATCCGGCAAAAAGTAATGTCTGCTTTCATATTGATATGTCAAGTAAAAGAAATAATTGAGTTTTATTCAGAGAACTCGAGTGTTGAAAGAAAATTGTCAGTGAAAAATTTGAATTCCATAATATAGAACTCGAGTTTTAATGTTAATAACTTGAGTTTCAGAAAACTTCTAATATAACTCAAGTTGTCACTGAAAGTGTTGCGATGTAAAATATGAAAACTTTTGTTCATAACTCGAGTTGCAATTCAAGTATTGTATAACTTGAGCTTAAATAACGGAACTCGAGTGTTTGTATAATGTAATATCTGTATATTCCTGTGAGTGGAAATAGATGGTAAGTCGGTAAATTACATGATGACTCAATGCCAATGTGGAAAAATAGAAAGGAAAATGCCTAAGGGAAAGAAAGATCATAATTGACTAAGTCCCTAGTCTTAAGGATTCTAAGTAAAAATGACTAAGGGCAAAATGGTCATTTGGCATATATAACAAGGGTAAGATGCTCATTTCAATTAAAAAGGCCTAGGAAATAAAATGTCATCAAATAATAAGGATATTTTGGTAATTTGGTTAAAAGTCAACTAAAAAGTCAAAGTTGGTCAAAAATGTTAAGAGTCAACTAAGGGTAAAGTTGGAATTAAGAAAGAGTAGAAAAAGTGATGGCATTTTGGTAATTAAGAAAGAAATAAGAAGGTAGTGGCATTTTCATAAATAAGTGGGAATAAGACAAGGCAATGACATTTTCGTAATTAAAGGATTTCGAAGTTAAGGAGTTCTCAAATGCCAGAGACCTGAACTGAGAAAAGTTTAGTTGGGTTATGAAGTATTTAATAAAATTATTACCCGGTATCTGGTGCGGGCAGTTTCAAAGTACGGAGAACAACAGTGCCCGAAAGCCCCGAAAAAGTGGAATTAACCAATTGGACAACAAATAGTTTCAGAATAAACTGATTCAAATGGGCAAGTTTTTGGGCCAATGAGTATTTTTCCCTATAGATAACTTAATAATCTAAATTTAGAAATTGAAATCACTCCATTTTCGATTTTTCTAAAATTAATTATGATTTTTCAAAATTGGGCCAGAAATCTAGAAAAGTGACCCGTGAACAGTAACAACACTTTTTTTTTTACATTTTTTGAAAATTCAAGTTCACAATTTTGGTAAAAAATTTTGATATTTAAGGCCCAAGAGTGATTTAAAAGTGATCTCATATGAACATATATGGGGAAAATAGGAGGTGTTACACTTAGTGGTATTAGAGCAAAGGTTTTGGGCATTCAATTGCATTGATGTAGCAAAGATAGCTTATTGGCCCACAGCGGTGTTAGTTATGTGTAATATCCACCCTTTACTATAAACTAAAATAGAGGATAAACTGTTAGTTATGAGATAAGATAAGGCCTAGAAATAAAAGTATTGAAAGAGAAGATGTCAATGGACCAAAAAGACCCTGGTCAATTTAGTCCTAAGGTTTTGAAATTACTAAGAATGTAAGTCAGGAACATAAATGTCATCAGGTATAAAGACCAAGGCAATATGGTCATTGGATAAAAAGGGTCAAACCAGTTGTCAAAAGTCAAGTTAGAGCCCACAGATAGAAAGCACGAAAAAAGTTGATGCGGATGGGTTGGATAACCTAAAGTCAGACCTGTCTCAGCCGATGAAATTTTGTGAGAACTCCACAGTTAAGCGTGCTCACCCTGGAGTAGTGTAAGGATGGGTGACCTTCTAAGAAGGACCTAGACGTCATTACACGAAAAGATCAATGGCGAAAAATTAAGGGCAAAATGGGAATTATGAAAAGTTAGACAGTGTAAGGGCATTTTAGTCATTAAGAGAAAGTGTAAGGGCATTTTGATCATTTGAAAAAGTTAAAATCAAAGTCAAAGTCAAAAAGTAACCATTGACCAAAATATTAGAAAAAGTCACAGATGGCCAAAAGATAGAGCAGAACTCATTAATTAACAGAGATTCAACATATTGCTAAAAATCGGCCTAGAATTTTATTTATAGAATTTTAAAGATTTAATGGCCAAAAATAATTATTTGAGGCATCAGGATACCTTCACAATTGAGTTCAAGGCATAGAAAAATAAAGGGAATTTTATAATATTTTATAAAATTATTGCCCAATATACGATTAAGGCGAATGCCCAGAACAGAGGGAAAAAAGCCCGAAAATCCAGAAAATATAATTTTATTTAAAAATTAATTTTTAATAATCTGGAGGGCAATTTGATGAAAGGAAAAGGGCTAGAGTATCAGGGAAAATCATAGAAATTTTTAATGCCCTAAAAGTTAATTGCCCGTTAAAAATACGTTTTTAAGGGATTTTCGGCAGAATAAGATTACCCTGTTAATTTTTAATGAGATCAAGGGGTATTATGGGGATGATAATTTTACCATATTCAAGAGGAAAATATGGAGATTAAATGAAGAAGTAAATATCTTCAGAAAAGTGGAAAAAGATTTATTGGAATTAAGTTAGTTTTACCGGTGAAAGTTCTAATCGGTAGAAGTAACCGAATAGTAATCGGTTTGGTTAGTGTAACCAAGGTTCCCAACAGATTTTTACACCACATGTGCAGCCCATTATGACACCTTTATGAGAGCCAATGAGAAGCCAAGAAGTGTAAGGTGTGGTGGAAAGTTTTGGAGCCATTAGATCGAGCTTAATTTGTAAGATTGATTTCTAACCCTTGGATAAAAGCCACCTCATTAAGGCAATCAAATATCATTTTTTCCAGCCAAATCCTAGCCATTTTGCACGACCAAACAACTGCAAATTGAGAGAGAAAGGCGTCCTCCATAGCTCTCCAAGCAAGAGGAAGAAAAGCTACACAAAAATCCAAGGTAAAGGGTTCTTCCAAGCACTTCTATATATATATATTCTTGATCCTTGGAGATTCCTCTACCTTTCTATCGGTTTAGTTTCCTAATTCTTGGTGAAATATAGCTGCTGGACTTTCTGATTTTAATAAGAGAAAAAATAAGAAAGAGAAGGATTTAAATCAAATAATTGGTACCAAACAACTCTATGCAAGCTAGGGAGTTGATTGGTGTATAGTTTGTGTTGATTGTTATTGTATTTAGAATTTTGGATTTCAAACCCTAAAGGGGACGTGCTGCACATTTTTCTTATTGACTGGGGAAGATGTTTTTGATGTCAAGTAATGCATAAACAATGATTAGGAGTGTGTTTATGCAAATGAATGAAGTTAGAAGTTGAAAAGCACAATTCCCCTTTCTCTTGAAGTGTTTCGGCCAAATCTGGAAATTGTGTAAGGAGTATGATTTTCATGATTTTGATGCTTCCCATGGCTTTAGAATGGAAAATTGTGTAGGTTAAAAGTGAGGAAAAGTTTTGGGAAGAGTTTGAATACATAAGAACAAGTTTCAAAGTTGCAAGGTTCTTGAAAGAGCAATAATGGGAATATTATGTTTTTGTAGAACACTTCTAACTTTGGCATCTACCTTGCATTGATTATATATATGCGTTAATTACCAAGTTTGTTGTATGGTTGTAGCCATTGAAATTGTGAAACTTGTGTGAAAGCATGATGGTTGTTATGCAAAGATTGTCTTGGCTTGGGTGAATACTTGATTGATTGTTCTTGTTACATGCCATAATTGATTCCATTAATGATCATGCATGTAGATGTATTATTAGAGTGTTTGCTATTGGGATTTCCTTAAAATCCCACCCTCCCCAACTAACCATTTTAGGTACAAGCCAAGCAAAGGTCAGAGCAAGGTTTATGGTGATTGAAGATGCCATATTACCATGTTCTTGCTAGTGGAAATTATGTATTGTGATTGAAGTTTATGGTTCAAATTTGTTGTAATTATGTAATTAGACTTCTACATGATAATTAATGAAACAAATGTGGATGCATGAATGATAGTAAACCAAGAAACTAGATGAGTTCATCATGCATTGTAAGAGGATAAAACTTAACTAAAAAGAGGCTTTGACAAATTTTAAAAGAAAAGCTAAAGTCTCGAGTGAAGGGTTCCAAAACCCAAGAATCTACCCCGTTTTTGGAATAGTGATGAAAAATATCAAACAAACTCTGAATGACTTGAAAGTTTGTAGTTAAACACTACACGTCCTAAACTTTAAAATGAGCCAAATTTTACTAAATTTGGTTGTGTAGATGAAGAGTTATGATTTTCCAAAGTTGAGTGATTAATCTGGAAAACTGGAAAGTTCCAAATGAACAGTGATTTTCACGGAATAAACTGTTTCATATGGGCAAGTTTTGGAACCAGTGAATATTTTTCCCCTGTAGATCACTTCATAAGCTTCAAATATAACTTAATTTCGATTTTTTTTAGAATTAGTTATGATTTTTCAAAGTTGGATTAAAAATAATGAAAATGACCAAGTGAATAGTAACTCCGTTTTGAAATTTTTATTTTCACTTCTTTGGTCGATCTAAGTTATCTAAGGCCCTAAAGTGGTTCAATAGTGATCTAATATGAAGCTTATAGGGGAAAATAAGGAGTGTTACATTATGCATTGCTATAAGAATTGAATGTTGGAATATGTTGAGTGCATTGCTTGAGTTATGGCTTAAGTAGAATTAGCTTTTGATCTATTTATGCTTCGAAACAGATGTATGTTAATAGATAAAGCATGAATAGTAAAAGTTTTGAAGTTACGCAACCCTTATTCTTGGATCTTGAGGATAAAACCTACGATGCGTATACCCCGGAAGTAAGTGTGTACTCATAGCCGTCTGTCAATCAATTTGAGATTCCCGATGATAGCTTAGAGGAAGATTCAGATTTCGAGATAGAGTCACCTATGACAGAGGAAGACAATCCACAAGCTAAGGTGGACATGTTAGATGGAAAGCTACCATTAGAGAACTGGATTATCAATGACTACTGGTTAGCAAAACCAATAGCAACTGCACCCCTACGTAGCAAGGGAAAGCATCCCAAAGAAGGAACCATCGAATATATGGTCTACTGCAATGGAGTCAGCCCAGGACTTGAGCATATCAATAGAAATTGAGACGAAGTCCGAGACAAATAAAGAGTATGACTTTAGAAGAGAAGTGCATCTGTGCAGCATTGGATTACGAATGGGCAGGTGCTGTGTTGGCAATAAGATAGCTACTAGAATCGCCTTTTGATTGAGCCAGATAGGCCAATAATACCTGTACTAAAAGAGGATCCAGAAAGGGGAAGAGAACCCCGCATATACTTCATTTGGATCATGATTCAATATGATGGTAGCATCTCGAGATGTAAACAAGAACATACAACTCGGTAAGGATAAGGTTTTCACCAAGCATGGATCCAGAAGGC
>JANTPZ010122929.1:0-21320 GCA_025593235.1 Vachellia pachyceras | reverse complement strand
CTGCTGTACTGTTTACTTTCTGATAGTATTTTCTCTTTGCATTTTACCCAAAAGTAGTTTTTTAGATAACTTTTTGCACTTATATGCATATTTGACATCCAACCAAAGCAACCATTTTAACGTAAGATTCATATTTTTGCATTTTTCTTGCATCATTGTCTAAACTAGAGGTGGTTGGTGGGACGTGGGTTGGGCAATGTCTTATTGGAATTTGGAAAATCATTGCTTTCAGTGGTGAACCATTCAGCTGAGCAATGGATTTCTCAGCTTCAAGTTTCATTCATAGCAACATGGGGTACTTATAGAGTGAGATCCAGGGTCTTGTTACAAATTCTAAATAAATTATAATATCAGACCGCATCAAATCTGATTCTATTCTCCTAATTTAAATAAAAGATAATGACAAAATACATGAAATATCAACTAATAGATCAGATTAAATGAAACCAATCTTAATGGGCTTGGGCCATTGGTGTCTTGCAACAATTGGAAAGCACAAGCCTACATAGAACAAGTTTAGATGCTGAAGCAATACATTGTCTTAGCTCTTGAGCATAAAGTATAAGTCGGGGTCTAGTCAAAAGAAGTCCAGATTTGTTGGGTCCAGTTCTGCGTGATCCATGTCATGCCTCCACTGCTTTACTGAAGGAGTATTATGGTGCTGAATTATACCTGTCGTTATCCAACTAGGCTAATCTTGCAAAGTATATTAAGCATTCGGAAATTAATGCGTGGGTTAGTGGTTGCCATCGATAGTTAGGGGGGTTTTCTCTGTCAACCAACTGGTGCTGAGAAACAAATTGATTCTATTCTGTCTTCTAGCTTATATTATTGATATTCCAATTGTATTCATACAATTAAATGTCACAATGGAAAATTTAGCGTGTGTTTTTATTTATTTGGCATCATATGATCCACATAGTCAGCCTTAGTGAGATAAGGCTTTCTGTTGGTGTTTGTTCTTCCCCTCCCCATACAGGCTTACTATTTTTTCTTACTCTTTTGAAATCATGGTAAAAAAATTATAGAGCAGCCCAAAATGTTAGAGGCTTGGAATTTACAGTTTTGTATTGGATAGGCTTTCTTCATCTAAAATGCATTTTCCAATATTTCATATTCTAGAAATGATAGAGAATGAAATATTACAAAATTATAATATTTCACATTCTAAAGTGCATTTTCCACTGATAACTATATTGCCACAGATATAAATGTTTATATAAGTTAATAAAATGAGGTTAAATTTGACAGTCACAAGTCCTAGTTGCTGACGAGTTACTCATCTTGATTTTCCTTTGATAAAATCATCTTACACAGTCCGCATGTGCCTACACTGACATGGATTCAGCTTTAGAGCCACCTAGGCTTGATGGATCGTATGATTGAGATTCTGATGGCCCTCCAGATGTCCACTATTCTTGTCTGATTTGTATTACAATTTACAAGATATATGATGTCTGATTTCTCATGGAAACCTCATTATTTTGATGTCCAAAAATCAAACTTATGCTGAGCATTTCTTGCCATTGCTCATTACTTTTGCCTCTTTATAAATGATTACATCATTTGATGTGATGTTTATGAAGTCTAGAAAAGTCTTTGGAAGCTCTTGTCCTCTGTCTAGCCCAATTCACTGCTTTTGTGGAACAATACACGGATAATCATTAAAATTGTGATCAACACTTGAAAAGTTTGGATCTAGTAATTGGCATATCTTAAATATATAGAAATATTTGAGACATGTCACCTGTATGGAACTAAACTTGCATGTAGAATCAGTTGCTAGCAGCTGTGGCTGAAAGCTGTCTTGAAGACTGGTGATAGCATCTGATTCATCTAAGTATATGTGCGAGTAGGAAAAAATATCTCTGCATTTATAAAAAACACGTCATACAGACTGTCATCCGCCCCTCAACACATCTTTTTAAAAGATCTGATTTATTTTATTGTCGGTGCATAAACATCGGTATGTGCAATGTGTTTATATTGTAGTTTCTTTGCGATTGTAACGCATTTTTATATTATGTTTGACAAACTTGATCTGTCATCCTAAATGCTTTATGTAAATATATTTGGAATAGTTTGCTTACAAGATGAAGCTTCTCCTACAACATGGTAGATACCTTCTGTTTTTGTTGCATGTCTCGTGTGTACGTGCTAACACTGAAATTTCCTTTATGCTCAAGTTTAGGCTCAATAATTTCTGCAGCACTATGGCACTAAATTTTTATTTCCGGATACCTTAGCAGCAGTTGCTTTGGTAGTTACATGAGGAATTTTGAAACTCAGATGAACTCCTATTTTTTAAGAGCATTTTTTGGAATTGAAGTTAATATATATATATATATAATTCTATTTCATTTTTTACTCAGTTCATTTTTGACTGAACACATGATAAGAAAGGAAGTAAATAATAAACAAAATGTATTTAGAGTAGTGAATAATTTAGTATTAATTTTTTTTCTTGTTTATATTGTTTTATTATTCTTTAGTTGTTATCCTCCTTTTAAATAAGGTAGTTTGGAGTTACCTAGACTTCATTTTTGTATACATAGGGTTTTGATCAATTTTCTATGACCTATGGTTCTTTTAAAATGTACTCCTCTCTTTTTAATATAAGAGCCAATTGACTTTTTTTAAGAGATGGAAAAATTTAAATTATTTAATTATAACATTTTAAAATATTATGTATATCATTAGATTATGTATTAGTTTGTAAGTCAGGCAAATTAGTTTGGAGAAAAATGATAGATATATCATTTAATTAGCCCATTTCATCTTCTAAAAAAAGGTCAATTGGGTCTTATATTAAGGATCGTAGATAGTTTTAAGCATTTTCTTATCAATAATAGATGATGGAATAGAATGCGTATCCCCTTTTATAAGGTATTTGAGCCATGGTAAATATATGACTATAATTGGTTTTTCCATTTGGTGTTGATCCCAAAAAAAATACTGGGTGGTGTTGAGCTATCTGTTCTTTTTAGGATTTTATAGACAGGGCAGATGATTGATAATGCTAAAGTGTTCTGTCCTTTATTGTCTAGTAGGATCTTAGAGTTGTGTGTCTGCTTTGTTACCATCAAATAATAAAAGAACATGTCATGTCAATTTATATTAAGACATTGCATTTTTCTCGCATGAATTAATTATGCCCTTTTTGATGAAGAAAGATTCTCTTTCCTTCAATTTGGAAATCTGTCAATTATCGAAACACAAGCCAACAACCTACCCAGCTCAAAACATATTGTACATATCATACCTTCTCTTTGGTACATAGTGGTGCGTGGGAACCAGAAAATGTTAAAAATATCAATGGGGCTAAATGGTTTATGACATTCATTAATGATTACACTAGGTTGACATGGGGTATATTTTCCCATGGATAAATATGTTGTAAATATGATCTGATGTCTCCACAAATTAATTTGGAATCAGTTTGAAGGAAACATTCTGATTTTTCGAAGTGGAGATGGAGGAGAATTGATTAACTCAAATATGAAAAGCTGTCTTTCAAATTATTTAATGATAGAACAGAGTTCCTGTTTCAATTACCCTGCAACAAAAGAAGGTATAGAAGGAAAAAAATGAATTGACCCCTCTTAGAGGTGGCTGGTTCCCTTTTTTTCACTTCAAATGCTTCAAACTACTATTGAGGAGAAGCTGTTTGAAGACAACTTATCTAACCAATAGAATGCCCTCAAGGGTCTTGCTACTCTTTAACAAAAACTGATGGAATCCTTTCTTGCAACTGAGAATACGAACTCCTTTCGGGATTTTTGATTGTGTAGCCATTATCTATAACAGATTTAGGGAGAAAACTTGGGCTTCGATCTATTAAATGTATCTTCCTTGGTTTTTCCTCAGTGCAAAAAGGCTGTAACTGTTGCTGTTCATCCTCAAAGGATTTATACCAGCCTTACTGTCAAACTTTTGAACATGCGCCCTTTACAGTCAGAAAACCAGAGACATCTAATACCAGAAGTCCTAATGAATGGATGTCTTGAAACCTTTGTAGCCCTCTGTAACCCTTACCTTTGCTACCTGGACCTAATATACCAGAAACAACATGACAACATAACCCATGATTTACCCAAAAGCAGCACACAACCTGAGCCTAGACTTGAAGCTTGTTCAAGAGCCAAACAGCAGCAGAAGCTACTTGCATAAGAAGAAAAGCGGTGACTGAAAGGGAAGAGGTATCTCAAAAGGGACAAGTGCCACCTGATGATGCAGAAAAACCTCTAAATTAGCAACTTCATACTGAGGAAGCACACTGAGCTGAACCAATTAAGTTCTTGAAATTTTGAAGGAAATATGGCAAGTGAAAACTTGGGTGTGCATATTGCTTTGCTAAAAGGAGTAAGGCATCGTACTATACACCCAATCAACAAAATTGTTGCTTATAGTAGGCTTTCTCCTAAGTTGCAGGAGTTTGTGCACATTGTAGAGGCTGAACTTAACAAATGTTTATGAAGCTTCAAAGAAGCAGGAATGGAGTGAGGCAATTCAAGAAGAGAGTTAAGGGTCTTTCAGAGGAATCAAACTTGGAAAATTGTTGATCTTCCATTTGGAAAGACTTGGGTAGCGTTTGAATGGGTGTTCATAAAAAAATGCATTCTTGATGGAAGTATCAATTGCCATAAAGTTTAATACCACCGAAGTTCTACTCTCTAAGTACCTGACTTGGAGTTGCTATAACAACAGCCGGATGTCAAGAACACTTTTCTAAACAGGGATCTCAAGGAAGGTTTTTAAATGAGAAGCTTGGAGGTTAAAGCACATGCAATAAGGTATGTAAAACTTGACAAGTTTTTATATGTGCTCAAACAGTACTTTAGGGTGTGGTTTAAGAAGTTTACTAATGTTGTCAAGATAATCATACTTTATTTGTCACGTGGTTCAAATGGAAAACTAGCCATTCTAGCTGTATATGTGGAAGAAATTGTTATATACATGAGACTTTAGTGACATTATTGGCAAGCTGATGAGATGTAGAAGATCTACTGCTGGGTACTTGACATTTTTGTAGAGAAATCTAGTGACATGGAGAAAAAAAACAAATTAAATGTATAAAGAAACACCGTTGATGTAGAATTGTGAGGATTAGCTCTTTGCAAATGTGAAGGAATATGCCTGATGAGACTTCTCAAGGAAAGACTAGGTGTGAAAATGCCAATGTTAGCGTTACATGACATGGCCACCATCGGAATAACCAAAAATCTTGTACATCATGGAATAACAAATCATGTAGGGATGGATTGTGATTTTAAGAAGGAGAAGATGAACTCTGGTTTAATTGAAGTTTGTTCCTACCATCTCCCATGTTGGTCTGCTAAATAAGGCTCTTGCTCATATTATGTTTCAAGAATTGAGATCCAAACAAGGAATGATAAGCTTATGAAGCTTGAGGGAGAGTGCTAAAAGTAGTGACTAATTTAGTTATTATTTTTTGTTTTACTCTTCATATTGTGTTACTAATCCTTCTTTAGTTGTTATTCTCCTAATCATAGGAATATCCAAAGGAAAGAGAGTTAAGATGCACCTATATTTTATGTTTAGCTAGGGGGACATGATCAATCTTTTATGATCAAAATCCTTGTTAAAAAGCACAGATTTTTTCTGATCAATAAGAGATGATGTAATAAAATTTGAATCCCCTTTATTCCACCATCTGAGTACTTGTCTTTCCTATGGCGATAGCTTGTAAAAGGTTTACACAATGGTTGGTTATCTGAATCCCATCCAATCTATCGCAGAAGATGTAGAAATTGTATTAGAAGGCACATCCCCCCCCCCCAAAAAAAAGAACAAAACAAAAGAAAAACGAAACAGTACCCACATTTGATGACATCGTTAATGCATGAAATTTACACAGGCAACCGGTATGTTAGATAATTGTAACTACCACGCTTCAGGATGAAACATCTCATACCAGTTGAAGAGTTGAACTGAGTAGCAGAACTTGGCTTTTGTGGTCAGGGCCTGGTTGTTGACAGCTTGTTGTCAGACAACCAACCTTGATTGTCAGCTGGCTTCGACTTAGGCTGCTGTAATCTGCTACGGAAAATAGGTGATTAATGTATGCAATTATAATAGAAGAAATTGGATAGATTCATGCTGCTTGTTTTATATTATCTGTTTGAGTGAGTACCCCAGTTTCATTGTTTTGGTTGGTGGTTCATTGTATTGAGACTGCGGCTGGCTTAGCTGGAGGCAGATTGGTGCATGTAAATCATATCCGTTGCTTATAGTGTATGAAGGATTGGATGTCCCATTTTCTTCTTCATTCATGCTTTGTGCTTCGTAAACCTGTGATTTACTTCTATTTAGGCTTCTGGAGAAGACATGAAACTTTTACCTTTTAAATAAACAGCGTTGGCCTAATACATTGGCAAAACCTGATTGATGTATTTCTATTGAGTGCATGCTTGTTGATCATATATGTATTTCCTCTTGGTACATGCTTATATATTATAAAAAGATTTATAACAGTTCTAATCATTATATTTGATATGATTGTCGATCAGATACCTTCTTTCTCAGCAATTCATTTTCCTTCTGGACGATGTCTAGTTTTTTGTGGAGTTGCATGTTTTCTTCATGAATGAGAGTTCCCTGCAATAGCAATAGAAGTTTCTCAGAACCTGCAGAGGCCTTAGTTGGAACTTTGAAGTAACAATGCAGAACTTCTAGTTACCTTTTGATGCAGTTCTTTAATCTCGTCATTTAAAATTTGATCCTGCAGGGAAATGAATGTTCATGTTAGGGTCATGCTTAAAATAGATTTTAGTTTAAATTGAGCACTCATACCTTCCTTATGCGGACACCCTTCAAACTCATCTCTAGTTGATTTTCCAGATTCTGTAGTTCTTTAATTCCCAAACCAGAAAGTTCTTCGCCCATCAGTCGCCTGCATTTACCAAATATGATATCAAAAGCTTTCCAGATTTTGATTTATGGTGTTTGAAGACTTGAAAATTAATAGAATTTTCATGCGGAGTTCTATTATTATTTTTGCAGTTGTGTTGTTGGAGTTCCACATTGTTGAGCTACAAGTAATTATGTATTCATGTGGTTTAGTTCGTCTTTCTTGCAAGCCAGTTTTTAAATGTGCATTTTCCATGCTTTCTGCATTTGTAATTTGTTATGAATGAGAAGGGACAAAACTTCCACAGGCCAAAGTTTGTCTCTTGTCTTAGCATGTAGCTGTTTTGGAGAATAAGTAAGGTTTTTTTTAATATTAATAATGGTACATTTTAGGAGAATAATGGCAGAGTTTCAGTGAAAGCGACATTTGTTGGCTAAGTTAAAGAGGAATCTTTTCTTGTTTGGGAATGCCTGATCTGTCCACTCCAGTTTTTCTCTCTCTTTTTGGAATTCATTGAATTGCTTATTGCTCCATGTTACATTGTGTATTTTCCTATTCTCATTTGACTGTGTTCTTTTTTCTATGTTGTTAAGTTCAACTTTTAAGGTTATTAAATCACTTTTATTACCTATCAAATAGATCATTTTATTACCATTTTTTTAACCTGTAGCTTCTACTACAATAATGTGACGGTTGGGTGTTAAGCTTTTACCTGTGATAATCTTGCAAGTACTGTAGTTGTTGCCTCAGGCTTGCTACTTCTCTCTGCCAAAGCTAGCAAATACAGATAATCACATCAGATCATATGAAGTGTTGATGGCATAGCCTGCCCAAAAAAAAAAAAGCAAGTTCGATCCTTGTGCTATTAACTGTGTTTCTCGGCTGTGCTCCATGCTGAAAAATATAATCTCTGTGACAAGTCCTCATTCAGGGGAGAGTCAGAAGGCATCTTGGACTTTGGCAAACTCAAGACCCTCAACCCCTACCTTCATTCCTTGAATTTCATTTACCTCCTGATCACTACCCTTTTCATGTGCTAGACATTGAAGGAATTTAAACTTAGGTGGGGAGATGGGTTGACAAAATGAGAAGAAATATTGGTTTGCTGACCAGGGAAGAAAAAAATCCGATAAGGATGATGAGCACCTCACATCTAAAGCACTTGAAAGAGTCTGAGCCAGTTCATTACAAAGCAGCTGATCCCTCCTTCCTATAATGAACATACTAATTGTGTATCTCTTGGAAAGCAGACCCGCTCTTTGACTCTTCAACCTTCTGAAAGATGTCTTCTATACTACCTAATATGCTTGTAGAAATCTTTCTTTCACGTCTAAACCTTGACAGAACAAAAATAGCAAACAAAATCCAAGGAAATGCCACGTGTTTCAAATGAAGGTGCAAAAGCAGCACTATAGAAGAGACCTAGATGTTATGGTTGCACGAGGTGGAATGCTTTTGCAGCAGATGGTAGATTATTGGTTCATTTTTTTCGTGGAGAAGAGGGTGAAATCACCCTAAATTTATTGAAGAAAACATGTGAGGGATGTTTCCCAGTATATCACTGTGAACAAGTTTCATTGTAAGTTGGAAACATCAATGAAGTTGCTATCAGATTCAGCATGAGCACTATAGCGTGCTATAAAGCGTCAGGAACATTATGAACTTTGAAAGATATGTTTCAACCAAAACATCCAAGGGCAAAACTTTTAGTAAACAATTTCAACGAGGACAGGACTGACTTGAATGAGGGATAGAAAATTTAATAAAGTGATCGGCATCAGATTTAATAATAAGCTTGCTAAAACCCCTTGGACTAAGCGATCCATAGGCCAAGAAGAATTTCCAAGCTTCAGCTTCTAAAGCATTGCACAAGTCTAGACAGGGAGAGATCATGGATAGAAGAACCATCATGATCTGTTAAGCAACAGACTACTATAATCAGCAACCTCATCGGATATGAAGCGCGATTAGTATTAAGCCTAAGCCATCCCGGAAGTGGAGGGAGCTGGTTTACAGCAACAAGTTGAATGTAGGACGCTAGGACTGACTTTTAGGAGCAGAAGTGGCTAATGTTAGTGTAAGATCGAAAGTAAGTGGGAATAGAAGGCATAAAAGTATTTATCAAATATTCATGTTCTATGGCTAACTCTAGTGCTATACCATGTTAGAACCGCACAACTCTGCTCCAGTGACTTCTTGTAATTGTTTTTAAAACACTTCAAAATAAATAATTGATTAGTCTTGTAAGTATATTTATTATTTCATGTGGGATCTATTCTGTCAATAAAAGGGTTAAGGGGAAAAGTCCCATGAGCAATCATAATAGGAGGAAATACTATGAACATTATATATATAAGCTAATGCCATTATACATGTATATACAAAAATTGGTAGGTTATACTTGACAATTTTAGCATGTTCCTCTCATTTTTTAACGTCCATGAGTATTTTTACATGTATGAAAAGTATATGATTCTTGAAGCACTCGTGGTTAAAGTTTACGAATATTTTTGCACTTTAATTCTTACTAAAAATATAAATATTACTAATGCTAATACAAAGATGAACATAAGTTAGGACATTATAAGTTTAAATATAAGATGAGATGTACAGAGTTAAAGGATGTAAGGATAATTTTCATTTTACTGAGTACAGGCAATAATGAATCAACAAATAAGCATGTCAGAATCTTCACTCTAAAGCTGATCTAATATCATACTTCTCCTCAATTAGGGTGGAGAGAGGTCATGTCATGTTTCATCTTAATATTGGACTTGACTTACTTTGTAAGAGTCTGATTTATGGCCTGTTACGTTATGTTGTATGAGTCTAGTTTTACAAAGGTTGGGTCAGAAGCTTGTTAAAAAATTTGAATTTTGAAAATCATATTAACAGGCCACGGGTTGAATTTAAATAAGTGAATTGATCTAAATTATCCAAATAAAATAATATAAATATAATACAAATGTTTTTTTTAATACGTAAATAAGCCAACTTGCAAGCTTTTAGGCTAGGCTTTTCAAAATCATGTCTGACATATTTACACATTTAGTCTTTAAATATGTTTTATCCTAATTTGTTTAACAAACGGGCCAGGCCAGGGATGAATAAGTTGGTAGGTTGAAGTTTTAAGCAGTCACACCCTTGCAAAGAGAAGAACAAGCGTATACAGTTAAGTGGATTTGGTTTCTCAATGGCTATTGTGAACATAAAAGCCTCTTGACTTTCTGATCCCATTTTAACTTCCCTTTTTCCACCTTTATCCCCAAAATACCAATTTGCTTGTGTTCTCTAAATTGGTCACGTTGTAAACATTCCTCTTCTTTTCCAAACAAAAGTAAATTGATCTCAAGAGGCTGGTAGATTGAGAGGTCATGATTGTAATTTCAACTCGATGACTAGTAATCTAACCAGTCCACGTAGGTGAATTAACTACATAAAACCATCCCATGACAAGAATTTAATTGCGCATTAGTATTGGAAAAATTAAAAGACAGTATTCATTTGAAGAAACAGAAAGCCAAATAAAATTTGCATGCTTCTATAACTTCCAATATTGGATGAAAGGTCGTTGACAATTGACAAATTAAAAATCGTATACATATAATAAAGTAATTAAATAGTAATATACATGAATAATAATTCACTCAGCCTCAGGGAAACATGGTTTAACAATAATGTAATTGAAGAATGTGATCTTAAGCTTAAATTAAGCAGGTAATCGGGGTTGATGAGACACACACAGACACGAGTTGCGTTACCTTGACTTCTGAAGCAGGATTCATAAGCATAAGATGGTCCTCTTTCACCTTGTTGTATCGCTCAATAAGAGATTTCATGCTGCAAGTGCAACACAACACAAATTTGAGCCCTTGGTTACTATAATGAACGAGATTTACATAATAGAATGGAGTTGTTTTATTGTTAATTATATCTTATATAGATCAAGTTTAATTGTCGATCTTCTTCAACAGATATATATCTATATATGTATGTGTGTATTACAAATTTTCTTCTTCAACTGAATGTAGAGCGCAAAACACAATGGAGTGTTTTCATTCCTATAACCTAACTTCAAATGTTCCCTTCAAATCTGTTAATTAAGGGAAGTAATGAAGTTGGCCCCGACTGCCTCTTCGCGGTTTTCAGCAAACTTGACCACCCCATGAGGCTTCTTGTGATCCTTTTTATAGTGAAGGAAGTAACAGCACTTGAGGATTTAGGAGATATTCACAGTATTGAACCCTTATATTATAGCTCTCTATGTCCTATTATTCCTCCTTTTCCCTTTTTGAGTTTTTCATTTTCCTTCTTCCTCATTCTGTTCCCACCAACAACAGCTACAGTTTCTACTGATGCCCTCAGAGCAATTTCTACTTTCTACCTTACAAGCTTCCAAGTGTCAATACAAATCATTTCTAATCAACTTTCACGAATTAAGAAAAGTCGCAGTTAAAAGTGAGGTATAGATCCCTAAAATTGTCAGAAATAGTCACTACCTTCTAATATCATCCTCCCATCAAAATCAACCTAAAATTCTTCCTTATGCATAGCTTCACTACTCTCTACAATACAATTAACAAGGGCATTTGTTGGGGCAACAAAATTTAATGCTGTTAATTTTATACAAAGCAACTTCTATTTAAGACCATAAAAACTTTCTAATATGTGACTTGTATTAAGAGGCGTGGGAAAGGGGGCTGTGTAATTTTACTCATGTATTCATAAACATCAATGCTGCAACAGAAGGGAAAAAATGAGGACTGAACATTATAGGAATTACACATCCCATGATCGACCCACCAAAGTTTGAGCAAGACCTTATCATAAAAATGCATTTTGTACCTTTATTATTGTATAATCTTCCCTAGAACAAATGCCTTTTGGGTTACAGATATGATTCTAGCTAGCTACCATTTTATTCCTTTGCCTCCGTTAGATCTTTGTGGAGTGGAAAGAACGTAACTGTGTTTTTATCACCCTTCAGCTTGTAGTCAATTCACACTCCTTTTTGTCCCCCAATATGTACTTCTCTTCTAATCCCTTCTACAAGGATTAATATTTCCTTCTCAGCATCTCAATTACTTTCGTTATTCCAAGATATTATTCACTTCACATGTTTCTCAAATCTTGTAGCTTTATTGGAGCTTTTCTTTCCTCTAATCAGAAACCTATATTAGTGCCAGAATCATATTATGATCTCATATGTATATCCATTGGCAAAATCATGAATGAAATGATCGATCATCATCATTTCACCACTCGAGGAAGATAGGTAAATCATATCATAGTTTTTAGATAGATCTTACTTAAAGTTACGCGCGTATCTATATATCTGTGATCACAAGGTTTTGTGCAAATTTTTTACTTTTACTAACTTTTTTATGAGATTTTTAAAAAAAGAACGCATGATTTGACGCATTTCCCCTTTTTAATAATTAGTTTTACGTGTATTTTTGTCATGCAAAAATATAATCTCAATATTGACTGATACACAAGAAAATAAAAATATCAACCTTTGACCATTTAATTTACTGCGACTCATTTTTATAGTTTTCATTTCCTCGCATTCATGTCACTGCATGCGCATATTTTTATAAGAAAGTTTTACAATATATATATATATATATATTGATGCTGAAAGAAAAAGAATAGCATGATAATTCTTTAATCAAGCTTTGGACAGCAAATTAGACCAAAACATCAATATCTTACATTCATCATTGAAATAAAATTCTCATATTTTCATGTAACTAAGGCAAATTTATCATTTGATCATGCATCGATATATGATTATATGAGATTTTTAATTTTTAGAAGGCCAAACTCAGACTGATTGTCATGTCGGAAGAGTCATTCTTATTCGGTCTACTGATAACGCTCCCCCAGTCCTAATTATATGAATTAATTAGAGTCTCATACATAAGGCATCAATCTACTTTATCTTTAATTTTTTTATTTTTAAAATAATTTAACTAATAAATTAATATATAATCTAATATATGTTATACATTCATGGTTTGAGAAAATCAAGTCACTTTTGTTGATTAAATAATTTATCTAACTTTCTTTAATATGTCAAAATTAGTTAAGTAGCTCTTATATTAAGGAGAAGAGGATTAATTGAATTTGACTTGGTTATTACAGTATGTCTCAATAAATATGTAAAATGAACTTTGAAATTAATAGATTAAAGGTCTATTGATACTTTCATAGATGGATTTGTTCAGTTGAGGCGTGCACAAGCCATAACATCTTGACTCTGTGTGTGTGTGTGTGAGCACCATTACTTTTTTTAACATAATAATAAAATTCGTTTCCTCTGAAGTAGACAAAATAATAAATTTTAATACACATGTAGAATATTACAAATTGTTTAGTTCATCATTTAATTGGTACTATGCCACTGCAATATTCATTAAATTAAATTAATTAAATTTTTTTCTGATATATATAATAAATAGTCATCATATATATACACATACAATGGCATCTTGCACCCAATACTTATATTCTAGTAAATTACAAGGAGACTAAAACCTAATAGAGTCATTGTTACAATGTACATTAAATTTAAATAGTTACTTGAAAATCAAATTGGTGGTGTCAATTTAAAAGAAAATATCAATTTTGAACACACAATCAATCCAATTTGAGAGGAACGATACAAATAATTAAACTCAACAATGTCCTTTCATATTAGAAATTAAATTACCTTCTTGAGATCAAATTTGTGATAGCTAGAGCTAATAAAAGATAATATATATCAATTTTGAGTATAAAGTAGGGGTAGATGAGACGGGGATAATGAGATGGATATGTAGCCATATTAGGAATCCGTTTAGGAAAACAGTTGAGAAGTACTTTTATGTAAGTCAATGTAAGTATGTGAGAAGAGTTTTATCTTGACTTATGTACAACATGGAAAAAGCAGAAAAACACTTAACGAAATGGGCTCTAGAAATAGGATTCGTAATAATTATATTTGTATTGGAAGAGTTGACATTACATTTATTAAGAAAAAAATATAACAAAAAAGTTTGAGGTGGTTTGAACATGTTCATATAAAACTATTTTTGAGGAATCAGTACGGAGGGTTAATCAAACAGTATAGGATCTTCTAAAAATATGTAGATGAAGACTGAAGCGCACTCTCAAAAAAGTTATGGAAATATTTTTTTGTTAATAATGTATTTAGGAATATGGTCTACGGTAAAGCATGATGGTGTCGTATAATCCATATAGTCAACTTCAATTTTGAGTAATATCAATAAACTTTTTGAGGACTTGTATAAACAAACTCAACTTTATCTCTTACCTAAAACCATATGTACGATATATATTTCCGAGTCATTTTCATTTGCATATCCTTCATCTAGCTAGTCTAATATGTATTCTCCAATTCTTTTGACTCCCTCACACATTTCGATACCAGAAATGCAATCTCCATGAACATGTGAATTCATAATATAGTCACACATATGTGCTCCCCTTTTTCTTATTTGGTTGATTATCCTATTAATTACAAACACTCATTAGACCCACTTCTTACTATTAATCCTTTTTATATGAGTGAGTATATATCTCAATCTCCACCAACAGTGTCTGTGCACTAATAATCTCCATTCACTTGAGTCATTTCATGCAAATTAATTTGGATTTTAGCTAGGTATAGTTGAATTCTAAATGAGGATATTTTTTAACAGTGTCTTTTCCTATCTTTAAGTCTCAAACCTAAAATTCTATATTTAATTTAGAGGAAATCAAATCACAGTTAAGATTTCAATTGAAATTAATGTTTGAATTCTATCATTTGAATTTGTGATGGTTAAACCTAACTGCTACTGATAAAGGATTAGCGGTGGCTTTTTGCTTAACCGTAATATATAATTATCA
Organism: Vachellia pachyceras; assembly: GCA_025593235.1. Lineage (NCBI taxonomy): Eukaryota > Viridiplantae > Streptophyta > Magnoliopsida > Fabales > Fabaceae > Vachellia > Vachellia pachyceras. Next base: position 6,553 of record JANTPZ010122929.1, on the reverse strand, counting down.
TTATTACTAAAGGTGACAGCTCAAATCTGTGATCACTCATTATTAGTCTCAACTGCCGCTTTACTATAGCAACACATGGTTAAGTACTTAACTATTACTATAGTTGTTAGTGTTTTAACAAACAATTTGGCTGTTGCTGCTATATATTAAAATAACGTTTTGCATTAATACTACTATGTAAAAGCATTGCTGTTAAAGCTTATTAACAGCAATTCATTATTGTAATTTACTGCTGCTAAAAGTAGTGTCTTTTTTTGTAGTGTTAGGTCCTTTTTTAGTATATTATATTATATCTATAATAGGATATGATTGAGAAAAATAACTAAGCTCTGATTTCATTTCTATTTGCATTTTCGTGTTCATATGCCAGTAGTAGCTAGGCAAGCATGTATGCATGCAAGTGTTTGCTATGATGAGTGATGATATGGGTGGAGGATATATATTGTTTATTGCACAATGGAATTTAACTTTGGTGCAACCTAGCTTTACAAATTGAGATAAAACAACCCATCTCACATATTAACATATAGACCATAAATCATATTATAAAAGTAACTTTTATTATTAATCCAATCAGACATAATATTGATTTTAGAAGTAGTTAAGATTTCTCTTTCTAGTACCATATACCGTATAATTATATGTAGCTAAAAGAATATATATATATGTATAAGTAAAAGAATAATAATATCAAAGGCAAGCAAAAGGTATCTCTAGATACTCGTGCTCAAGTTTTAATCTAGGAAACCTTATTGTTTTTTAAATACGCATGCGTGCTTACTTCAGTTCAGCAGCCACAAATATTTGTGTGACTTCCCACATGACTACATATATCACTTTTTTTTTTTTTCGCTGCTGAATTATGATCATATATGTTGAAATATCTGCTCTATAACTACGCCCACACACACACTCACACACACAAAATGAACCCTAGATTGGTTTATTATGTGGATTACTATAGATTCTAAATGTTCATAACCCAGAAGCTGTTTTAAAATAGATTTTCCTACTTAAACTTGATGTTCGCACTTGAACGATGAAGAAAGTGGGAGTAAGGTCGGTACGGTCTCTCACTCACTCGCTCTCCTCTCTGTGTATAATCGATTAATTATAATTATGTGTTCTATTTGTTTGCTTTAGTTTGCGCCTGTTGTTAATAGATGCAGAGACGCACAGAAATGAAGAAAAAGAGCAGCAACCATGCATATACAGTTACATAAGCATACATGGATTTTCATTTATAAATTGAACCAATCACTATAATATATGTATGTATATCTGTGTGCACAGATACATACTAAAATACAAGTGGCAATATATAAAACAGTTGAAACAAATCACGAAGTATACTAGAATTGCAATATTATATATATATATATATTAATTCAAGCAAAACCAGGCCAAAAAAAGGTAAAAGAAAAAAAATGAAAAAGTGGAGGCATGATGTATAGATCGAAAGCAAAAAACACAAATATATATAAGAAAACAATCTGGAAATTAATCAAATTGTATAAATATATATAAGAAAAATTGCAAATAAATACCTGGTGCTCGCAAACTCATAAAGCTTGCCGGTGCTGGAGAAGACGATCAATCCAACATCAGCATCACAGAGGACTGATAGCTCTCTGGCTTTCTTCAACAATCCATTCCTTCTCTTTGAGAAAGTCACTTGCCTGCTCGTCGAATTCTCGATCCTTCTAATCGCAATCTTCCCTCTCCCCATGATGGTCTCTAGATACACACACACACACTCGCACACAGATCTCACACCTCCTAGGGTTTCTGCTTCCTAATCTTCCCTCTTTGACCTGCCACATAGACCCGATTTCCAGAAGATTGATTATTCATATTGAATCTGAATAAATATTAAAAGTCAATCTCAGAGCTGGATGAACGAAGCTGGCGAAGAACTTACTGGAACAGAAGTTTCACTGTTCAGTGAAAAAAACCCAGAGATAGGGGGAGGGAGGCTGAAAGAAGAAGCAGAAGAGGTTGAAGAAGAAGAAGAAGAAGAGACGTTGGTTGAAGAGCCAAAGCCTTATAATTGTGATGCAAAGCTGTGATTTGTATACTTTATATGGAAGGTTAATGGTGGTTTTTAGGACAGGGGTCACAACTGATACCCTCTTCTTTGGGCCAAAAAACCTTAAGCGGTTTTCTCAAGCAACCAAAACCACTGTTCATATTTAAGGTTATCTTGATCTAGCCCACGCGCTTCAACGTTGATATCTGTACACTGTTCGCAGGACAGAAACCCGAAGAGTCCAGGTCAGGATTACAGGATTCAGAGGACACGTGTCGATCAGAACAGAGCGCGTCTAAGAGAGTGAGTAAGTGCGAGTGGGGAATTAAGATTCCTCGGAGACTTCCATGGTCCATGAATCGTGGGGGCAATAGCGTGACGTATGAGAGGGCGACACGTGAGCATCGAAAATCAATGGGCGCTTGTACTTTTCCTGCTTTGAGTGTGAAGGAAAAGCTGCGAAATGGCCATTGACTCTGAGGACTTTCAATTAATGACAAATGTGTCCAATGGAAGTAAGTATTTTTTAATTTTTATTTTCATTTTTGGGTTTTGTTTAGGACCATAAAAAGAAAATAGGCTATTAATAGGCTTCCCTTATTTCGTCAGCTTTTTTAAAAATAGAAATGTTCAATTATTCAGCCGCCATTAGAAAAAAGCTACCAACGAGTAATCACCTGACATGTATATATATAGTTGAAACATGTCAATGTTGGGCCAAAAAAAAAAAAAGATGAAACATGTCAATGAATTATGACCTTTTTCGTGTATTAGGTAAAATTTAATTTAAACTCATCATGAACTGTGAAATCAATTTAGAAAAAAATTATTGGTTGGAAAATTTTATTATGTTTTTATATGCATAAAATATCAATGCTAACTCTACAAGATTTCATACACCAAAAATATTAATACTTGTTTAAATAAAAATTTTCACTGATTTTCCTTTTTTTTACTGAAAGAAGGAAACCACCTGATCTGATTTTCTTAAGGAAAATTTACAATTAAGTACTAATTGGAGAATTAATGAATAAAAGGTCCTAAAGATTCATAAAATTACTATGAGGTCTCAGGTGTGGCTGCTGATGTTGTTAATGAAAGCTGATAAGGTTGTTAATGACAACTTCAGCAGTTACTCCTGTGACCTCATGATAATTTTGTGAATCTTTAAGACATTTATTCATTAATTTTTTTTATTTGGAACTTGATTGTAAATTTTCCTTTTCTTAATTGGATATTCTTTTAGTTCCTATCAATCTTTTTTTAACCATCATGTTTAAATTTCCTTTTTGCTAAGTGGAGCTACCCTTTTATTTATTAGAGCAGTTATATTCAATACTCGAAACACTAAATGTTCCAACAGAAAATTTAAACATTAATCCGTCACACTCTTTTCCGCTAAATCTAACCTCTATTATACGTAACATGTTTACATTTTGAGCCAGAACTTTAGCAGGGTCTGAAATAGCGTGACAGATCAATAGGTCAAATTTATAGCCTAAGATCTTGTTGACTTTGAATGCAAAATAGTGCAAACCCAACATACGCTTACTCAACCAACGTATTTGAATATAGCTAGTTCCTTACAATGTATCGTTGAAAATAGTAATACAAATAAATATATTGAACATCGTATAAAATCCTACATAAACATAATCTTTTGTTTTATATTTCTATTATGAATCAACGGCTATTCCAAGTGGTTTTATTCATACAACCATGCATATGTTGTTTTATGTTGTGTGCATCTGTAAAGAATAACTTCATTAAAAGTTTGATCTTTTAAGAAGCTAATTCATTAAAAGTTTGATCTTTTAAGAAGCTAAGTCCTTACTATATATCTGGTCAAAACATATTCTTACTATACATACACGCTTTCAAGTCTGAAATTCTCACCAAGTAATAAAAATGTGGAGATAATACTTTCAGTTTATCATACAGGAGATCAATCAATTTATCGTTTTATCTCAATTCATTTTATTTTAAATTTTTTAAACTAATTTATTTAACCAATAAATTGTTATATAGTCTAATGTTTTTTGTCGATTATATATTATCTAATGGTAGAGTTTGTGTGGGTATTTTATGGAGATTAAATCATATTTATTATAATTAAATAATTTATTTTTATAGTTTATCTAAATTATTTAAGTATATCTTATGTTAAGCATAAAAATCTCTTGAAAAATCAACTTCTCATCATAATTATCATACACCACACACCAATTAGATTAATCGAAAATCAGTATGCAACTAAATTCAAGGATACACTCCCATATACAAACCAATAAAAAAAAGGATTTTCCCGTACAGCGAAAAAGGTTTCTAACATTCATATCATGACAGACTTCTTTGTCAAAAACGATAAAAAATCACGATGTCACATCCAATTATGGCTTGCTTCTTAAATCTATGTTTGGTTTCAAAATTTAGATTTTACCTCAAAATTGAGGTTTTGTCTAAGCAAAATTTTTTTCCCAAAAGCTATTTTTGTTACAAAACCTCGATTTAAACCTAGGTTTTGACATTTAGGTTTTCTCTTTCATACTTTTTCCTCTTTTTCCTTCTTTCTCATCTTTCCTCTTTCCTACTTTTTTCCTTCTTTCTCTTTTCTCTTTCCTACCTTCTTCCTTCTTTCTCTTTCCTCTTTCTTACTTTTTCCTTCTTCTCTTTCCTCTTTCCTATCTACTTTTTTGCCTCGGAATCTGTAAAAGTTAATAACTTCCCAAATATAAATCACTTTTCAAAATCTAGGTTTTGTCTCAGAATTTATAAAAGCCATTTTCTAAAAGCTATTTTCCAAAATTTAGATTTTATTTCAGAATCTGTAAAAACTATTTTTAAAATCACATCGAAACAAGCAGTAAGAATGTTGGATGTGAGAGGTTGATAGCTCAGCCACATTATTTATTAATATCATTGGGTTTTTATATATTTTCATTTTAATACACAGGTACGATCTTAATTATTCTAAGTCAACCTTAGCATGTTTAAGAAAAACCAGGCGAGATCGCACCCTAATGTTGTGTTCGAAAATTTTAAAGGATTAATGGGAAGAGAAATGAAATAGAAATAAGTAATGTCTATATAGTATGTTTGGCACAAAAAAATAATTTCCTAAACAGTTAAGCCTTTCATCTGCAAATAAACCAGAAAGAAGGAAGAGGGAGAAAAAGAACGACTTGACTTTTTGACTAAATTATTTTGTTTTAATTTGGTAGATATATTATTATTGGTTTTATATGGGTAAGTATTTATCTAAAGATATGACAGGATTCACGTGGTTCCCAAACGATGGTTACATTAAACAAGTGCTCTACAGCTTTCAAAATTTTAAGCTATATAGATATAATACATTTTTTTCTTAAGATTTAGGGCTTTTTTTTTGGCAAACCTAGAAGATGATTCAACTTATAATCTCCCGTTTAAAAAAATTTAGAGAACAATGGAAGTTGAATTTAGAGCTTGTTTGGATGTAATTTTGAAAACAACTTTTACAAATTCTAAGGAAAAACCTAGGTTTTGGAGAATAGATTTTGAAAAATAGCTTTTACAGATTCCGAGGCAAAACCTAAGTTTTGAAAAGTGATTTATGTTTGGGAAGTTATTAGCTTTTATGGATTCTGAGGCAAAAAAGTGAGTAAGAAAAAGGAAAGAGAAAGAATGAAAAGTAGGAAAGAGGAAAGAGAAGAAAGAAAAAGTAGAAAAGAGGAAAGAGAAAGAAGGAAAAAAGTAAGAAAGAAGAAAGATGAAAAGGTAAAAAAAGAGGAAAAAGTATAAAAGAGAAAACCTATGTTTCAAAACCTATGTTTCAAACTGAGGTTTTGTAATCAAAATAGTTTTGGGGAAAAAAATTTTGCTTGGACAAAACCTCGGTTTTGAGGTAAAATCTAAGTTTTGAAACCGAACCTAGGTTTTAAAATGGGTTTCCAAACAAGCCCTTAATAAAGTTGTGGTGAATTAATGTTTAAAATTTTACTGAGAAAAGTGTTTAAATTAAGTGTCCAATAATACCTTAAACAATATTGCCTTCGCTGGAAAGTTACATGTGTCAATAGGAAAAGAAATGCACTATAGGGTCGTACTCATGAACTCATTTTAAGTGTATATGGCTGTTATGAGGTTGACCACGTCAAGCCATAATAACAATGATGATTGTTCTATTATTTATTGTTTATATTTTAAATATTTTTAATTATAATAGACATAAAATCTGACATAAAAAATTTTTAATTGTGATTTGAAAAGATAAATTTCTTTAAAATCTAGATTTTGTGGATCATCTTCATCTTATCCCAAGATTAAGTGCATGTAATGATCAAGAAATTCAAATTTAACTGAAATACATAAGTAATTGATTATCGTTACAAGTAAATGCATAATTTAAAATTTTGAAGTAATTAATTATCTTAAAAGTTACTCGAATCTTGCCCCACTAGGTTGAAAAGAAATACTCTTTTGTTATATATAACTCCGTTAATTCAAACATGCCTATTTTATATGAATTTGTAAATATAAAACCAA
>JANTPZ010122926.1:0-14262 GCA_025593235.1 Vachellia pachyceras | reverse complement strand
GTCACTCTAGTAGCACTTACGCACTAAGAGCACCACCACCCTTTGCATGGCCATCCATTTTAGTAACAATTACGGCCCCAACTTCAACACTTTGTTTAAATGCTTGAGCCTGATCAAATGCAGCCTGACCAATGCTGCTATCCATGACAAATATAACAAGATCTGGTTTCTGAACAATACAATGAATAGATACAAGCAATTATCAGTGTTTATAAACAGGCACAACAAAAATGCATGCATTTATCATACAAAAACAATACCGTTGCTTCCGAAACTTGGCGCATTTCTTCAAAAAGGGCAGCTTCTTGTTTGTGCCGTCCACTGGTATCAACAATTATGAGATCACAGTTTTCTTTCTTGAATCTATCCACACCTTCAACAGCAATTTTCACAGGGTCTGACTCCATGTAACTGTGTGAAGAATTGGGGGCACAAAACCGATAATAATTAAACATCATGCTCATGTGCACTTAAATGCAATTGATTTAAAGGTTTCGATAAACAAATTATAGTAATCATAGTCGTAACTCATTTGCAAGTTGCAACAAATGAAAATATGTCGGTAGGATTTAAAGGGTTTACAAGCTAGATAATAACTCCCAAAGCTGTAGGTCCCTGGCTCAGGCAAAGTTAAAGGCCATACTGTACCATGACTAGCACCCTAATCCTCACTTTTCACAAATACAAAATGATAGGTAGTTAGGTACTAGATATATTTTAAAAACGCATAAGGTGTTATACGCACATTGCTCAATTGAAGACAAACCTTTTCTCCAAGATGTATACACCAAACTCTGAGGCAACAGAATATCATAAACTACATTAACTTAAAACTTAAAACACAAAAAAGTTGATCCCCACCAGCAACCATGCACTAATATTCTAGGATCACTAGATTGCATCACCAGAGAGAAAGAGCTAAACCTATTGGAAAATATTTATCCCACAGGATCAAGAATCAAGAACTTGTGTAAAAGATAACAAATAACTAGCTAAGACATGAGACTTCTAAAAATATAGACTCGGTTGTGCTCCACTACTCAGTAAATTTTTATCAATAACACGACAAGACTACATGTTGAGTCTACACGTAATGTTAACCAGTTCCAATAAAAAAAACAAAAGGATAAAAATGACAAATAAATGAGTACCTTCCGTAGAAGGGGATCTTAGCTTTAGTAGCATTTTGTTTCAGTTGATCAAAAGCACCTGCCCTGAATGTATCTGCACATACTAGAGCAGGCTTCCAACCTTTTTTCTGATGATAATATGCATATTTTGTACAAGTTGTAGTTTTTCCCGATCCTGAATCATTGTTTTAAAATGTTTAAGCATCAGAAAATGCTAGCACATTTTTTTTTCTATAAGGACCAGCCGAAAAAGCTAAGGCATTTATGCTTCAAGGTGGTTCTTATACATACTAATATCATTTGAATTGACTGAAAATTTAAAAAAAAAAACATAATTTGATTAACAAGGCGGCAACGCCATTCAATAGGTAACATACCTTGTAACCCAACAAACATGACGACACTTGTTTTCCCCTTTTTTGGAGTGAAAGAGGGTTTGCCAGGATCCAGTATTTTGCAGAGTTCGTTGAAAACAGCCTAGAAGCAAAGGAACCCATTAAGGATATCAGAAGCAAACTAAAACAATTGCACATCAAACTACAATAAACTAGCATAGCTTCACAATTGACAATTGAGCGTGCAACAAGCTATGTAGAGTCCAGACAAGTCCTCAAAAGAGTAGCATTTACAACAGAAAAAATGGTCCATGGAAAAAGTGAAGAGTTGAACAATAAACATGTAATCCAGGAGGAATATAAACAAGCAGCACAACCATCAAACTGCTTCATGGCGAAATTATCAGGAAAAGAAGGTATTGACAATTTTACCAAAGATAAACACTCAAGGAGAATGTTATTAGCTTCACTACAAATTTTAATTCAAAAAACCACATCACACTTAGCCTAAAAAATACAATCAGATTATCTTCCAGAAGAAATCAAGCCAAGCAAAATTTAGAAATACCCTCTAAAGAACTATTCCCGCAGGAATTTTAAAATTTATTATCATTTACGCAAGGAACCAAAAAGGGCCAAATTGAACAGAAACGTACTTGTTGAATGATCCTGCGTTTGTTGTGGCCCGCAGCGAGATCGTCAAGATTGACAATCTTCTTGATGTTAGTCTGCATGTCTCGTACGAGCTTGAATTGAACATCAGATTGAAGAAGAGCACGGGTGATTTCGTTAAGACACTCATTGAGAACCTTCTCATCGATTATGGTGGCATTGCTCATCTGCTGGAGAGCACGAGATATGCTCCCCCCTAACTGAGCTAGAACCATCTTCGCCGATTGAACAAGGAACAGAAGGAAAACAATAGATGGATTTCAGAGTTTACGATCAATTGGAAAATTAGGGTTTGGAGGATGAAAACGGAGAAGCACAACTTGGAAAGAGGTTGGAAAGAGGTTGTTTGAAGCTTTCAGGGGGTGAGATTCGCCTTTCAACCGGCGGCAAGATGACGTCAGACGGTAAATCCACACAGGTTATGGGCTTAATTCAAGCACCCAATTAGATCGTGTTGGGCCGTAGGCCCATCATAGCATAACCACTTTCTAACTAGTTTTTTTGTCTTGTATGAGATTAGGGGTGTTTGGCAAAGCTTCTGAACACCTCAAAAGCACGTTCAATAGTGTTTTCCACAAAACGAAATAATCGTCTTTACACATTTACCTCATAAATGATAAAAACACTTCTCCACCGCTTTCCCAAACGGATCCATTCTAACTTATGTGGCCCGTGGAAAAAAAATCTCATAGGGGTTTTATAGTAAAACTTAGGTTTTACTTTAAAACTTAAGTGTTGTTTAAATATTCACATTTTTCAGAAAAACTATTTTAGAGATAAAATCTAGGTTTTGAAAAGTCATTTTCTTATCAAATTATATACTCTCTCCTAATAAATTTTCTCTTTCCTATTTTTTCTCTTTCATCTTTTCTACTTACGTTTTACCTCAAACTCCATAAAAGTAAATAACTTCCCAAACATAATAATCTCTTAAAACCTAGATTTTACCTTGAAACTCATAAAAGCTATTTTTTCAAAATATATTCTCTAAAACATAGGTTTTACTTCAAACTCCGTAAAAGTTATTCTCGAGGTGCACCAAAAAGGAAACACCATGTTACGTGATCCCCCTGCTATGCAAGAAAGGCATCAGCCAATCTTTTGACAGTAGATGAAATCCTTGGCCCATGTCCAGCGGCTGTTTAGCTAGATATCTGCCACTTCATTCTCCCTCCTACTGATCTGTTGGAGATGGACCTCCCAATCCATCCCCATAAGTTCCTGCATAACTCTGATGAAGTTCTCATCTTCATGAAGATCACAATCCACTATCGTGGCGCAAGAGATCGCCTCCGCAGAGTCACTACATAACCTGACCATCCCAAGCTCTTTGAAGACGCCATATACAGCCCCAAAAATTCTACAGAAAGGCCAGCATTGCCCGTCACACAACATCAGAAACCTCACCGTTACCCTGTCGAATACAACCAACATAGCTTACTCTATGTTAAAACATGTAGAAGAATGCAGACCAAGTCCATTATGTAGGCCCAATACACTTAGGAACAGTTTAGTTTGACTGATTCCTTTATAGCTATAACTGACATCCAGAATATTAGGATCCATTATCTCCACGTGATACACGATCCTACTTGCGTGGAACTGATTGTTAGCCATGTCTATAATCATGCCTGTAATCATGGGCTGAATAGCCTCTATAAATAAATGCAATGCAGAGGCTGTCACCAAGCCGATTTTATTCAAACAAATTCCTCAGCTACAGTTTTCTTAACTTGGTATCAGAGCCTCAAAAGGCTAAACGCCATGACAAATCCTGAAGATGCCCAAGGCAGTACCTCTACAAATTCCCTATTACTCAAGGCCTCCAATAAAACAAATTTTCCAACCTTATTGTGTTCTGTCATCCTAGACAGGACTAACTACTCACTATGGCTTACCTATGTTCTTCCTATAATTAAAGGACACAAGCTGTAAGGCTTTATTACTGGCACTAAACCATGTCCACCACAGTTTCTTTATGAGAAAGACTAAACAAAAATCAACCCAGATTTTGAGGAATGGGAATCTTCTGATCAATTGCTGTTCTGCTGGCTCCTCAACATAATGACTCTTGATGTGTCCTCTGAGTTGACTAATGTTTCCATCTCTGCATGCCTATGGAATGCTACCAAACAATTGGCTGGAGCTCAAAATCGTTCTCGCCTTCTTATGCTGCGCTCAGAACTGCAACGTATAAGGAAAGGAGAGATGAATATGACAGAATATCTCACCAAATTGAAAGGCATAGCTGATCAACTTACTTTTGCCGGTAGTCCAATTCTGTTGGCAGATCTGATTATCCGAGCATTGGTCGGCCTTGATGGTGAATACAACGCTATGGTGGTCCAACTATCCAACCAGGAAGGTAACCTCAGCTGGATTGATTTACAGACCACCCTCTGCACTTTTGAATCTTGCCTTGAACAGCTAAGTCAATTGGCACACCTTTTTGTGAATAATAACTTTGTGAATATGGCTCGCTCTAATGCAGGCTCTTACTCTAGAGGTAACCGGCGCGAAGGTAGGTCCAGAGGAAGACGTGGCAGAGGAAATTGGGGCCGACAAAATAGACTCCAATTTTTTGAAAATCATGATGTGGAGAAACCACAATGTCAACTTTGCACAAAATTTGGGCATACTGTTGAAACATGCTTTTATAGATTTGACCGTTCATTTGTTCCTTCCTCCAGAAAAGGAAACTCAGTAGGCAAGAAAAATTCTAATTCCTATGGAACCTCAGATTTTGATCAAGCTTACTGGGCAACACCAGAAATTGTTGCAGACGATGCTTGGTACCTAGACAGCGGAGCAACAAGTCATGTTACTAATGATATCAACAAACTAGAGAATGCCTCTGACACAAATGGTAAGATAAAAATTACTGTGGGTGATGGTTATAAACTTGGAGTTCTAAAGGTTGGAAATTCCACAATTCAAAATGTTCCAAATAAAAGTGTAAAGCTTAGAAATGTCCTATTCACTCCAGAAATTAAGAAAAATTTATTGAGTGTGTTTAAAGTGGCTGTTGATAACAAGGCTAATGTGGTTTTTAACACAAAAGGTGTATTTGTGAAGGACCAGGAAACATGGGAGACAATACTCACAGGAAATCCAAGTGATGGTGGCATGTTTCGAGTCAGCAGCAGTCAACCATCCACAAACGTTGCAGTCTGGGCCTATTAAGCAACTGAAACTGCGGGTCAGAACAAAAATACAGATTGTACTAGCAAATCTCTTTAGCATTGCAGATTAGGTCATCCTAATGATCGAACGTTTAATTTGCTACTTCGCACTTGTAATTTCAAAGTTTCCAATGATAAAAACATGTTCTGTGAAACGTGGAAATATAGCAAATCACATTCTCTACCTTTTACATCATCTAGTTCTCATGCCACTAAACCGTTGGAATTAATACATACTGACCTTTGGGGACCATCCCCACTTACTTCTATGAATGGTTTTCGTTACTATATCTTACTTTTGGATGACTACAGTCGCTACTCATGGGTTTACCCCCTAAAGATAAAAGATGAATCCCTACCTACATTCCTAAATTACAAGAGACTGGTTGAAAACCAATTTTACACAAAAATCAAAACAGTTCAAAGTGATTGGGGGGTCAATATAGAAGTTCCTCACAAATCTTGAGTAATGCAGGTATTCATTTCAGACAATCTTGTCCTTACACATCCTCACAAAATGGAAGAGCTGAAAGAAAACACAGGCATATAGTTGAGACAGGTCTTATCCTCCTAGCTAAAGCAAAAATGCCTCTTATTGGTGGGAAGCATTCCACACTGCCACAGAACTAATAAACAGGCTGCTTACAAGTGTTCTCAAAGGGGACAGTCCTTATTTTCGATTATTTGGCAAATTACCAGATTATAACAATCTGAAGGTCTTTGGTGCAGCATTTTATCCATGTTTAAGACTCTACAATGAACACAAATTATAGTTCAGGTCAACTAAATGCGTCTTTATTGGCTATAGTAACTCTCACAAAGGCTATAAATGCCTAAATTCAGTAGGAAGGATATATATCCAAGCATGTAGTGTTCAACGAAGTAGAATTTCCATTTTCCACAGGAACAAAAGGAAGTTACCTGATGAGACAATTGTGCATCCAGCATCTTAGTTTGAACCTTTATCCTTCTCCACTCCCATCACACACTTGAGCCAGCCATACACCACAACCTTGCCACCAAGTCAGGACATATCCCCTTCTGTTGAACCTGCTTCACCAGCACCAGACCTGAACCAAACATATCCAAATTACAACCAATTCATCAATCCATAGTTACCCATAGAACCTATGATAGAACCTAGACTCAATCATCCGAGAGAGAGAACACCTCAACAAGCATACAACCACACCTCATGGTGACAATAAGTAAAGAAGGCATACACAAGCCTAAGGAACCCTACATAGGTCACATCTCAACCAATGTTACCTCCCTAAAGGAACCTTCGAATGAGATTTCTAAACCGAATTTTCACCCAACGGTTTAGAAAGTGGACTTTATACACCTTTGGAAGGGACTTTCTAAACCGTTGGGTGAAAATTCGGTTTAGAAATCTCATTCAAATGGAAAAAAAAAACTCATTCGAATGACCATACTCTTTATGAACGGTTTAAAAAGCTTGAATTCAAAATGTTGTAACTTCCTCATTTTAACTCCAAATTTTGCAATTGACCTATCATTGGAAAGCCCTTTGAGTCTAGTTTCAAATGGAATAGGTTTCATATCAATTGAAGATCTATATCATCAAAAAACCGAACATATGTCTGGAATATATGTATTCCTGGTCCATGTTTGGTTTTTTTCCAATATCTATTAAATCAGAAATCATATCATTCTGAAATTTATTCCATTGGAAACTAGACTCAAAGAGCTTTCCACAGATAGGTCATTTGCAAAATTTAGAGTTAAAATGAGGAAGTTACAACATTTTGAAGTTTAAGCTTTCTAAACCGTTCATAAAGAGTAGGGTCATTCGAATGAGATTTTTTTTCCATTCGAATGAGATTTCTAAACCGAATTTTCACCCAACGGTTTAGAAAGTGGACTTTATACACCTTTGGAGGGGACTTTCTAAACCGTTGGGTGAAATTTCGGTTTAGAAATCTCATTCGAATGGAAAAAAAAGCTCATTCGAATGACCATACTCTTTATGAACGGTTTAGAAAGCTTGAACTTCAAAATGCTGTAACTTCCTCATTTTAACTCCAAATTTTGAAAATGACCTATCATTGGAAAGTCCTTTGAGTCTAGTTTCAAATGGAATAGGTTTCATATCAATTGAAGATCTGGATTGATATATATCATCAAAAAACCGAACATATGTCTGGAATATATGTATTCCTGACCCATGTTTGGTTTTTTTCTAATATCTCTCAAATAAGAAATCATATCATTCTAAAATTTATTCCATTAGAAACTAGACTCAAAGGGATTTCCAATGATATGTCATTTGTCAAATTTGGAGTTGAAATGAGGAAGTTATAGCATTTTGAAGTTAAAGCTTTCTAAACCGTTTATAAAGAGTAGAGTCATTCGAATGAGTTTTTTTTTTCCATTCGAATGAGATTTCTAAACCGAATTTTTCCCCAACGGTGTAGAAAGTGGACTTTATACACCTTTGGAGGGGACTTTATACTCCTGGGACCTCATGCGTCGTCCTCACCTTCTAAACCGTGCAATATAATACGACGGTTTGGAAATAAAGAATCGAATCCGGATATCAACATAATCGAATCTGTCTCTTCATTCGATTGAAGGATAGATATCATTCGAATGGATACAGCGTCAACACCTTCTAAACTGATGCTGCGACCAACGGTTTGGAAGTCCATATTCGAATCAGCTGAGTGCGGAGGGAGTCATTCGAATTGAAGGATAGATATCATTCGAATGGATACGGCGTCAACACCTTCTAAACTGATGCTGCGACCAACGGTTTGGAAGTCCATATTCGAATCAGCTGAGTGCGGAGGGAGTCATTCGAATTGATACGTCGTCCTCACCTTCTAAACCATGCAATATAATACGACGGTTTGGAAATACCGAATCAAATCTGGATATCAACATAATCGAATCTATCTCTTCATTTCCTTTAAACTTGGGCAAAGGCGCGCGAGGAACTGAAGGCTGCTGTTTCAGGGGCAGTGAGAACATTTCCTTAAAACTTTGGTAAAGACGCGGTGGGTACTAGCATGTGTCAGGGATTTAAAATTTCGAATCACCTTTCTGGGATTCACTGTTTTCGAGATACTTTTTCCGTCATTTTCCCATAATTTTATTAGTTGTAAATACTAATTTAAAATATAGTATAACGAAAATACTGTGATTTAAACTTCCAACGGCAACAGCTTATCCATGTTTAATAACAAAGTTATCATTTTAAAATTGTGGAGTTAATAATATTCTCCGTTTAATATTAAAAAGACTGAAAATACATTTTATTATTTTGAAATGCTAAATTGGAACTTGAAACAGTAGGTATTTTAGCTGCAAATGTTTTTCTCTTAATGTCAATTATGGTTTTTTTTGGTGAATTCTACAAATGGTTCTCAAGTTTGTTTTCTTGATCTTCAACTTTCAAAATTCGTTGAAAATTTGAAAATTAAATAATTTTATTATATTTTGATATATATATATATATAACATTTTAATCAAAAAATACATGATCTAATATAATAAATATAAGAACTTCATGTAAATATGATGCTTTAAAAAAGCTTGATTTTTTCATAAAAAACTATTAAAATTACAATTTTTATTTTATTGTATTTTTTAACTAATTGATTGTTTGCGTCCAAGTTCCAAGCATAACAAACGACGACGTCTTGGTTGTGATTGATCCCTCTCAAATTAGTATTTCACGTTTCTTTACTCAACGGTGGAACTCGTTCGTGACGGATATGGCAGTCTCGGCGACAGCAGCTTCCAGCGCTGTAGCGTGGAGCTTCCATTGGTCAGAGAGATCTACTAACCCCACAAAGAAACTTTCGAGAATTGCAAACTACATTTACCAAAACCCAATTCGATTCTCAGCAACGAGGTCCTTTGTTGTTCGAGCTCTCGATCCCCAGAGAGGAATTAACGATGCAGAAGAAAATTCCAGAAACAGTACCGGCACTTTCTTTTCTCCGGTACGTACAATTCCTCCCTCTTTCTCTTCTCAACCTCACTTGGGTTTTCTTTTCTAACACCCATGTCATCCTCAGGTTTTGATTTTGAAGGGAAAGGCTAAGAATTAAAGAGAACTCTGCTTCATCCCTTGCACTGAAGTGATGGGCAAAATTATCTAATATGACAAAATATTTATATAACTGTGTAGTGCAAATGAGATATAATACCTCAGTTGTTGTTTGGATTAGATTAAAAATTTTAAGTAATTTTACAAGGTACCAGGTAAACAAATAAGAAAGTTTTGTTCCATTAAGTGAAAAAGAAAAAGCCTTTCCTTGGTGGTATTTTCAAACGGACATTTAATCAAAATTAGTGGGAAGAACAAAACTTTAGTTGCGATGAAAGATTAAATGACTCATTGGTGTTTGGCAAAGCTTTTTTCCCCTTTTTTTTTCACAATGCATACAAGTCTAAACAAAATTCTTTTTACATGCTTAATTGGGTTTGTGCAAAAGCACTCTTCCAACGGATTCACAAACGGACACTAAGGTTTAACTGTCACTCTAGCAAGTTAAAAAGGAGTTTTATATGAGAAATGGCTTATTTTGATCTTTAACTGTAGTACTTCAATCTCAGTATACTCTATTTCTATTTGATTTCTTAAATTTATAATTTTTTCTTTTATGATTCCAATGCATATGGTATAAGTGAATTTCAATTAAAAGATAGTTATAATGCACGTAATTAAAAAGGATATTCTTTGTAAATTACAATAATTTCTTATAAATAAACTCATTTTTTTAATATCAGTGAATTAGTTATCTAATTATTATATAAATAACAAAGGAACACTTGTGTGGGGCTAAATTTTAATTTCCCAAAAAATGTTACAGGTTTTGAGATGAGCTTGCCAACCTAGACTTTGCTGATTTGAGTTATTGTATGGTGTAATTAGGAGGATTTGTGGTATCTGGCAAAATTGCTTGCGGGTTCTGTTCTGGGTGCTGCCGCAATCAAGTATGGAAGTGCAATTTACCCTGTGATAACCAGACCCAACATTGTGCAGGCTTTGATTATGATACTATTTCCTGTTGTTGCATCTGTTTTCCTTTTGATCAAGGAAAGTAGCTCAGATAGAGAAGATTAGGAACCTTTTTGCTGTGCTCTTCATGAGCCCTGCTTCTACACAAGTTTTAATCTTATAGTATAACTAAAGATGTAACAATCCCTTGGAAAAAAAAGAGTGTTTTCTATTGTAGCAATTTGTGATTATTGAGTACTAGCATTTTCTTTCTCCTCCTTGTTTGTAAAACAAAATCTTCAGATCACTATATACATATTGGACTCCAGTTGATCTTCTCTATGCACATGCTTTCTTTGTTATTATGTAAGAAACCTGGTCTTTTGATATCCATTGAAACTGAAGTCTGAAATGCCAAAACCAAGGGTATGACAAGGATACGAATATGATATTATTTGTAATGTTTAATATAAGACTTAAATAACCAATTTTCATATATTAAACAGTTAGGTTAGTTATTCATAATAAATGTTAAGTTTTCCTAAAATATCTTCTTTAGTCATTTATATTTTGATGGAAATCCCTCTAATATGTGCAATTAATAAGAATATTTAGGAAAACAATTATAAATTTATCAGATAAATTGGAAATCCGTTTGAGAATAGCTTTTACTGAGTTCAAGTTAAAACTTATGTTTTGGAGAATACATTTTGAAAGAATAACTTTTACAGATTCCGAGATAAAACTTAGATTTTGAAAAGTGATTGTGGGGGCGTTTGGCTCAGCTTTTTTTCTCCTTCTTTTCCACGTTGCACACAAGCCGAGATAAAACCCATCTTATTTACTTTTGCTTGCGTAAAAGCATTTTTCCAATGGATTCCCACATGGGCACTGTGTTTGGGAAGTTGTTGGTTTTTACGGAGTTCTAAACAAAAAGTAAGTAGGAAAGAGAAAGAAAGAAAAAAGAGGAAAGAGAAAATTTATTCTAAGAATGTGATTTGACAAGAAAATAGTTTTTTAAAACCTAGGTTTCATACTGAGGTTTTGTCTCCAGAATAACTTTTGTAAAAAATGTGAGTACTTGAACAAAATCTAGGTTTTGTGGCAAAATCTAAGTTTCCCACTTAGGAGCCAAACGAGCCTAAAGTGAATTAAATTCCTATATTTAAAATTGAAGTAAATCCCCTGCACAACTTTGGAGGTAGTATTTATATAATATTGAGCATCTTATTTTTAAGACACTTTAGCCTAGCTTAAAAAGTGCAGTCAACAACAGAAAGGGATGCATAAAAAGGATGGAAGAAATATACATATTTTCGCAGAATAATCACAAGGTTATATAATTCCAGTTAGTTTTAAGTGATCTCTCAAATAGAGCCTAAATTTCCTATCAAATATACAATAATTTTTCCCTAGAGTCAATTGCTAATGGAATACACTCTGAAACCTTGAACAAGTGATCCTGCATAAACTGCCTATTGCCTAAATATACAAGCAAAGCGAATAAAGAATATGCAAGACTTCCTGCTTGATTTTGCTGTAGAATGCCAACAACTCTCACTTCAAGCATGTGATTAAAATGTCTGCCTAGCCCTTTTGATTTTAGTGGTTTCTGGAATCATCAAGATCTAACTCAACAAGATAAAATGCATCCTCAAGAGTCGAGCCATTGACCTAGAGATTATCTTTTAGCCACTTTAATGCTCCATTTGCGAGAGGCCTGCAAGTTCAGTTCAGAAATACGTAATTCGTAAAAGGAAATGAGGCACAATGAATAAGTTGGCCAATGGGAAATTTCAGTACAGTAAATTTAATACCAAAGGAGAGAAAGCTATTACCTAGCAAGATCCTTTAACTTTTTCCACATGTCATTTTGATCTTCTGATTCTTTAGCTTTTTCTGCAACTTTTGCTGTCGGACTTTCAGCATTTTGAGATGATGGACCTTCTGTACTTCCTGCTGCAGAAGGTACTCATGGTTTACAGCTCAAACATCATTGGCTTATAAACATTCTAGACTTGCAAACGTGGTAATACTAAGATCAGCTTAAATGGCATCCATTTTCAATCATTCAAGAATTGAAGAAGTTATCAAATAACTAGTTAATTCAGTACATTGTTGGAGAAAACATACAATTAAGCAGCAAACATAATACCAGAAGATTGAGTTCTAGGATGGGATTTTGATCGGTTGCTTGTAGTGTTGTTGCCTAGCAAAGCAAGTTCTTCAAGCAGCTCACGTTCCTTTGTACTGATAATTCAAAGAGGCAAATTCACTTCCAACTACCAGTATAGAGGGATAATTAACTATAAATCCATTCTGAAATGACCCATTACCTGATACGTTTTGGTATAGTAACTTTAACTGCAAACAAATGATCACCACGTATTGATGGTTTATTTAATTTTGGAACGCCTTTTCTTGCAAGGACAAGGACATCTCCAGGTTGGGTACCAGGAGGTATTTGCAGTTCGGTAATATCTTCAACTGTCTTTACCTGTTCAGGTGCTAAAGAATTAAATAACTGATAGCGTAAGGGAATAACATCAACATTGACATAGAACCTGAGACCATAGGGGACCCTCAAACCAACTAGTAAAAGGCTTGTGATAAAATCCCTAGCTTTGGCTGCACGAGGTGAACACCTTTCGATGAACACACACTACAGTTACACTAATGTTTGTGCCAAAAGCTATACTAAATGCACTATCAGAAAGCATGCTTAATTTGTCTTATCTGTCACATTTAACATTTGATTTCACAGTTGAAGTGTCCTTAATCCAACCATTGCAATGTTAGCACAAGTCTCCTACGGGGATAGGTCACTCTTTACCAGAATGGCTTTTAACTGCATCTCAGTACGTGCATATGACCTACTTGCAATAGGTACACTATTCTGACTTCGTTTGTTTCAATAGACTTTATGGGCAGATAGGAAATAAGTGCCCTTCACTGAAATTATTAACTGTTTTCTTTTAACCAAGCTATAAGCACAAATACTGACTTAAAATTTTACCTTGGCAATGGCTCCAAGTATGGCATCTAGGTAATCGATTGTGATTGTTGAACAAAGATTAATACCATCTCTTTCAATTCCTGATATTTCTTTCACATCAAGATATACGTAAAGATCTCCTGGAGGACCCCTGCTAAAACAAGAAGATGAAGAGCTGCTTGTTCATATAAATCACAAAGCAATAAAATTGTCGGAATTCACATGCACAAAGAGGTCACTTTGGTAGTAAACCACAAGTAACCCATTAATAGAACAAAAAAACAAAAAACAAAAAATTGGGGAAGGAGTTGGATTGTGAGCAAGCAAATGTGTCAATTTATAATTCATTAAATGGCAAGGATAAAATAATTAGAAGAGATCATATGGGAAGGGTTATACCACTATATAGTATATACAACAGCATGAGTGCTGTAGCCATATGGTATTAATACTACAAGCCTTTGCCTCAATGAGTGGAAAGTGTTGGAGTGGATTTTGAGGCTCACTGCCGTCTGGTTGTTCCCTCAAAACATGGATATTCTCTTTTGATTAAAGTAAGATATTCTGACTGATGAACAAAAGAAAGATATTGTAACCACAGCAAGGAGGCCGTGTTGCTTGTTGCAGTTTATCGGATGTTTGTATGTGTTTGCAAGGGAAAATAGCTGTCCTTAGATTGCTGTCTTGTATGAAGGGTATTTAAGCCACCTTTCTACCCGTATTCCTTCTTTCTTTATAATAAAACCTCCTCTATTATTTAAGTGGGGGAAATTTACAGATCGAAACAGGTGTTTTATGTTGCACATGCAATAAAATAACGAGAAAGACATACCCTCTTGGTCCAGCATCACCCTCCCCAGCCACTCTCAGTATACTGCCTGAGCTAACCCCAGGTGGAATTTTGACTTTAATTTTCTTCTTAACACGTAGACGCCCTTTCCCGCTGCATTTACCACAATATTCAGATATGACTTCA
>JANTPZ010122925.1:0-29413 GCA_025593235.1 Vachellia pachyceras | reverse complement strand
TTTTTTTTTTTGTCACGGGATATCCCAAAACAATGTTATATATTTATTTATTAATATTATTAAATTAAACTAAGTAATAAGTACACTATCTGTAACTGTAAGTAAATAAATTACAAAAAAGAAACTTTATATTTTATATTGGTGTAATTATTAGGTAAAGGTATCACATGCTATTATTTATTAATTAATTTGCTATATTTTTAGTTCTTTATATTTACATTAAGTTTCACTTTAGTCTTTTAAGTTTAAAAAGTGCACTTTTAGGCTTTGCTTGGATGGAGAGAAAAGTTGAGAGGAAAGAAAATGGGAGGAGAGAAAATGGGGAGGACAGAAAACTAGAGAGAAAATGTTATCACCTCTCATGCTTGGATGAATGAGAGAAAACATGGAGGAAAGAAAATGAGTAATTGAGTAAAAGACTAAAATACGCTTCTAATAGAAATTTATTATTTTTAAAGCCAAATTATTTGTTAAATAAATATTTTCATATTATTATATTTTAAAGAAGATAATGTATAAAAATATTTTTATATTTATCTAAATTTATGAAGTTAACGTATTAAAATGTCAAAATAAATATAATTTTATATATCTAAGTTAAATATACGTTGGCCATAAATTATATTTTTTTATATTTTGTCAAAACAAATTTATATTAATTTATATATTAATATAAACTATATTAATATGTATTAATATAAATATTCTCACACTTTTATATATTTTTATTTTTTTTGACAAAAGATAATGTATAAAAATTAAATAAGTTGCGAAAAAGGGAGAGCTGCGAAAAAGATGAAAAAAAAAAGAGAGGGAAATAGAGGGCAGTGGTGGGAATAAAATTTTCTTCCCGTTTTCTCTCCATATATGGAGAGGAGAGAAAATGGGGCGTGGGACCCACCCCATTTTCTCTCCCACTTTTCTCTCCTCCCACATTTTCCTCTGCACCCAAGCAGGGGAAAACTCATTTATCTCTCAGTTTTCTCTCCTAATTTTCTTTCCTCCCTTGTTTTCTCTCCATACAAGCAGGGGGTTAGTCTCTCAAACTTAACACTGTTAGTCTATTCTAACGGAAATGGCTGAGAATGGGCGAAATGGGATTCATATGATATGAATTTGCAATTCCTTGTGCCAACTAAGCTCTTAGATGTTATACTGTGGTCAACAAATTAATACTCCTCCAATCCTATTTTTCACACAAATTAAGAAAACATTAAATTTTATTAACTCTTTTTAAAATTTAATAATTTTTTAATTTAATTCCGATTTAATACTCATTATAAATAAATTCATAATAAATTAATAATAAAATTCTACCTTCACCTAAAAAAATTTAATGAATTAGTTGATAAATATAATTAAATAAAACATTTCTCTAGGATAAGAGGAGTAATTGTCTTCAACTTCTCTCCTTTCTTTCTTTCTTAAATTTCATATTATAACATTAACAACTTAATAATCATATCAAAATTCACAGCCTTTTTGAGCCAAATAATTCTCTCAAAAACCATATACCAATTAGATTTCTATTTTTCTCAAAAGAAAAGGAATAGCCTGAGAATACATATAAGGGTCTAATTTTAAAAAAAATAATAATTAAAGACTACACATAATAAATCCTCAAAAGCAATTAAAACATGGCTTTCATTTATGTTTGGATTATCATTTCTGAATGTTTAAGCAAAAACACCCTTAAATTTGCAAATCCTTTTAAATTATTCTTGTCATTTTTATTTTGTTTTAAATTTGCAATTAAAGGCATTTAAATAATTTCACTGCAAGATTTCATTTAATATTGTGAAAAATTCCACACTATTTCATTTAATACTGCGAAAAACTAAAGGCATTTTTGCACTTAACATAAATTTTTAGAAAAGAACAGAGATAAAGAGATAAAATAAAAGAGAGAAAAAATTAAAAAGAGAGATGGTCAGTTATGGTTAGTGGCGGTTACCTGGGCAAGTCGCAGTGCGACGGTTGCCACCGGAAACTGAGATATCGCCGGTCGGGACGGCCATACTTCAAGCAGTCGAACTGGTTGCGAATGTGAGGGCACTTGGCCGAATCATACAGAGGATATGATTCATCCATTACCCATTCTCCTTCATACCTATCACACGACGCCGACGAAGACGAAGACGAAGACGGCGATGGCGACGACGGTCTTCCTCTCCATTGATTCCCATAATGAAGAGCAACACCACCACCTTCTTCAGTACTCTCTGATAACAGTAATGGCCACAGCCAAATGAGGCAAATCAACCCCACAATCAAAATGCTTCTTCTTCCTTCACTACCCATCTCTCTCTCTCTCTACAGAGAATTGCAGTTGCAGAGCGGAAATGGAGTTGAGAGGTTTATTTATAAGGTTTCTTCTTCCTTGTTTACTGCTTATTAGCTTAGATGTCTGTGTATATATATAAAAGGTAGATTTGACTTCTTGTGTTAAGCTTTTTTTGGTTAATCATTTATACCAAATTTATTGGACAAGATAATTACTAATTATAATTAATGCAAAACAAATCTCAAGGAGCGTTGTTTCATGCATCTCCCTAAAACAAATCTCAATGTAATTATAATGAGAATTTATTTTCCTTTTTATGTTTCATGCATCTCCCTAAATTAATTTATTTTCCTTAATTTACACACTTTTTATTCAAAGTTTTATTTTAGGTTCACATTAAAAAAAATAGAGGGGAATTAAAATTGCTGGAAAAAAATACTTCATTCCAAAATCTACTACATAAAAGCAACTACAGATTCAAATCTTTAAAAGAGTGTAACTCTTTGAATTGTGTTAAACATATTTTCAACTATAAACAAATACCTTTCATTTTAAACATAATTTAAAATAGGTTATACACATTACATAGTTGAAAATATGTTACATCTAAGTTTTAAATCAAATTCCAGTCATATGTTGTAATGAGAGATTTTTCAATATTTTTATGTAGAGTTAAATGTGGTCAAGGGCACAAGTTGAAGATAATTTTTCCATTATTCCCGATTTACTTTTTTTATAAAGATAAGTATTATCTTATTAGAGATAATTTTGTTCGAGTCATTATTCCTCGTTGGATGTGAATACTTCTCTTAGTAAGGATTTGTATCTTAACTCACTATATTGTGAGATAATATCCTATTCTACTATGGCTAACCTTTTTTTTTATATTCTTTCATTTACCACTATAAAGCATTTTTTTAACTTTTTTCTATTTTAATTAATTTATAAAACATTTAACAAAATGTCACGACTCAATGCCATTTTAGATTAGCGATGAAAACTACTTTTTACATAATTTACGGTGTATAAGATAAGTATATATGATAGAAATTCCATATCAATTTACATAAACATACTTTTTTTTAAGGATATAACAAATATACCCTCATGAGTCATTGTTGCGTTTATCCTAAAAATGCCTCTAAAACATAAGAAAATTACTTGCCCCGGTCCCCTTCCATTAATTTGGTTCCTTCCACCGTAAAGAGTGTCAATTGTATTCAATGCTCATTAAGGATATGCTTTAAAAAAATTATATTCAAGCTTTATTATATTAAATTAAAAAATTTACTCATAACAAAAAATTGGTGAGACGCGTATTCTATTTATAACATAGATATAAATCATATTATTAAAATTTTTATATAAATATATAATTTTATCTTTCATTATTATTATTTAAACTATGCTATTGAGTAGAGTAGTGTATTAAAAAGCGATTAAAATGAAAAATTTAAGGTTTTTCTTGATATCAATAAAACTTGTTGAAATTGATTATTTATAAATAAGACAATAGGAACACACAGTGGATGCTAATTAAATTTAAAGTGGGAAAAAAACAAAAGCTCAAGTTGGATGAAACAAAGAACAAAGAAGAGAAAAAGCAAAGGTTAATAAAGTTTATGAAATAGATATTTGATCTATAATGGAGTATAAAATAGATGTGAAAACCAAAAAAATCAAATCTTGATGCATGAGAGAAAAGGATAGTAGAGCTCAATGTGCCATAATGGCCGGAAATTAAAAGAAAATGGTCGGAGAGCTCAAAGTGCCATAATGGCCACAAATTAAAAGAAAAATGTTGACAAGGGCTGTGAGTATGACTTATAGAGTATTATATATGAAAGCCTTATGAAAAGATTTACTTATAGAGTATCATAGGGTCTCTTTGGTTGGGCGTTGTCAGCTAAAGAAGGAGCTTCTGCTATACAAAGGCATGGTGGAAGAAATTTTTTTTTTGGTTACGGAGAAAGGGCGAAGTCCTAGAACATCACTAAAATATTAAAACAAAGAGGATTGAGATCCCAAGTACTCCTTCTGAACAAGATCCCTTAAGAAGGTTGGAACCATACTAAAAAGAAAAGAGTTGTTAATGCCTTCTTTAGTTAGGTGTCAGCAACTTGATTAAGATCTCTAGAGACATATTAGATGCTAATGTTCCATTTCCTCTGCAACATATCCAGAATTTTTGAGAGCATGAGGCTATCATTATCCTTCTTCCTAGTACCATCTAATAATAAATTAACTAGATCTTTTGCATTAGACTCCAGGATAATATTTTTGAAACCCAAGTCTCAAGCAAAAGTAAGCCCTCTGTAAATAGCTCATTCTTCAGTCTCTTGAGGAGAGCATCATCCTATCAGATAAGAGAATCCAAAAATTCAATTGCTATTATGATCCTTAATAGCACCTTCACACCCAGCTTTTTGAAATGAAAAGGAGACAACACCATCTACATTTAACTTAACCCAACTAAAAGGTGGTTTGATCAATAGCTTAGGTGATTGAGTAATACTTTCCTCATTCACATTAGGACTGTGAATGATATTCTTCCAAGGATTAGCAGGTTTTTGAAAGTTTAGATGAAAGATGAATTTATGTCTCCAATTCCACAACTTCCATATAGTAACCCCCATAGCAAATTCCGACTCACATGAGCATCATCATTGAAATTTAGCTTTAAATTCATATGAATCCAAAAAGCAAGAGAAGAAGAAAAGAGAATAACACCTTCTCTGTATGAGGCCCTTCCAAACATCTTTAGCATATGCACAGTCACGAAGAATGTGTATAGAATCTTCAATATGTGATTGACAATAATTGTAAAGAGGAGAACATGAAGACCAACTGCTTCTCCACCTATTAGTATGTAACCTATCATGAAAAGTCAACCAAATGAAGAATCGAATATGGTGGAAGAAATTAAGAGTGTATTTGGTTCAGCGGTTGTGAGCCCAAAAGGAGCTTCTGGGATTCAAAAGCACGGTGGTCCAGTTGCTGCTCGTTTGATTACCAGTGTAGCGTCCGGTCTGAAGGAGCTAAGGGGCATGGTGGCTTGAGAAGCATATAGAAGGAAGGCATTTATTGGGTTCATCGATGGGGCCCACCAATGATTGTTCTTGTGTTCCCTTAAATCCGTGGCTTGCACAAAAAACCAGATGAAGGAAATAATAGTATACATGTTTGCAGGAGATATCAACTTTTGGCATATAAGAAAAAATCCAAAAAAATCTACAGTATAATTTTCCTTTTTTTTATCATTTTAATTTACATATATTTTCATTTACTCCATTTTTTTATATCATCATCTTTATCCTCAAAATATCACAAATAGTTAAAATATATATATATATATATATGAATGTATGGCATTTAATGATATTAATGTTATTTTATATAATTTGTCATCAAAAATCACTTTTCTAGCGGTTATATAAATGGTTTCTCCTTTTAAAAATGTCACTTTTCAAATACTAATCCAAATATAAATCTGTTACACTTTTAACTTTTACTCAGAATTTCTTTTTTAAAATAACTTCTATAAAAAAATCATTTTTTTGACTAACTTATCCAAACGGATCCAATGTGTTCATTTGGGAAGGCGTCCACCGAAAAGCTACTTCTACGCAGAAGCAACTTTTGGCTAGAAGTAGAAAACTAATGCGTTGGGTCACCGTGAAGCCATAATGCATTGGACATGGTTGAAAAAAATGGCTGACCTCATTGTTTCATGAAAATCCATTCTTAAAAGCTAATTTTTTTTTTTCTAATTCTACTTTTTATAATTTTTATTCTATACTGTTTAAAGAATATAAACTTGCATTCAAGATGTAATTTCAATTATTATCCTTTAAAATACTTAAAATTGTAAAAAGAATTTAAATTTTTTATGTTACTTTGTCTTTTTTAGTTCAAGTAGTTCATCCACTAATATTGTAACTTGCGAATGGAGAAAGCAAAGTTTAGATTGGCTATGAATGGTTTGGATGATGATAGTTCTTTCTTTTTATTATGATTCGTTTGTCAGTTATACTCAAGAGTTTCATAATGCTAATGATAATTTTACGATAATGAGATTAATTGGTAAGGAACTGATTTACATCCTGTAAGGTTATGAGTTTAAATTATATTATCAATGTAAGGATTTTGTTTACAGATGATTAAGTGTTCTTTGAATCTGAATTTATGTCTTAACACTAGTTATAAGATATATATAACCCAATTCACCTAATTTTTTTAGAGAAAAAAAAACTTAACAGTAAATTATATGTATACTTTTCTTTTTATAATGATGGAATTATGACAAGATTAATGTTGAAAATCATTAAAAGACATAAATACCCCCAAACTCGTGTATTAGGGTTTGCAGTGGGAATGAGGCAGTTCAGGGACCATTATGTCACATGCTGATATCATGGATTCTCATGTCTCTTCTCCCCCTAAATAACCATAATAATATGGCTATAAATATGGAAGTTTAACAAATAGGTCTCGTTTGATTTTAAATATAACAATTTAATTTCCGTTAATTTTTAAATTTATAATCTTTTTCGGCAAAACTCTATTCGTTAATTATACATATTAAGGGAATCTCTGTGCAAACTATTATAATTAAAGAGGTTATTTATAGAAAATTAACACACACATATATTATAAATAAATAATTTAAATATTTTTTAATATCTGTAAAGTAATTATCTAACTATTATATTAAAGGTTTATATTTTTTTTGGTTTCCCGTCCGGTCTCCGGAGCTTCGCCCGACTAATCCGGACTCGACCTGCATCGCGCACCTGAAAATGGTGAGTGAGTCTCCCAACGATGGCTACTGCATATACAAGGACTCAAACTCGAGACCTTATTTAAGTTGGAACAAGCCGTTTAACACTTAATCTAACCTTATCTAACTATTTTATTAAAGGTTTATATTAAAGAGAGAGATAGTGACAATCCACACAAGCACATTTTTTTAATACACAACAAGTCCATTTAGTGAACTCGCGTGGTCCAATACAAAGAATGACATTTCCTTGTAATTACCCATTTTATTCGGATCACAAAATGGGCTTCTTTAATGCACAATCATTAAAGTCGGACTAACCCGACCTGCAGATGTAGGGTTTAGAAGTGAAAATAAAAAATAAAAAAGCTAGGGTTTTTGCGGCTTTCGATATAAAAGCGATGGTCCTTATTTTCTTGGATTGTTTCGTCTTTCATTTCAGTGAGGCATTTGCTGAAGATTTGAAGTTTTGAGCCACAGTTTCTGAGAAATTTAACAAAAGGTACAGGCTTTTCTGCTCAAATTTATGCTTCCAATGCCGTTCCAATGTTAGTGTTTTATTGAGAATTTCATTTCACTTTTGGTCTCATCTCTGGCGTTGAATTGAGATGGATTGGCTTTATCGATTGTTTTTGTGATGGTTTTAGCGTATATATGGGTCTGCTTCTGAGCTCCCGACCGATGATGGGTTTTGATCCTCTTGTCTTGATTTTTCGGATTTTGGAATTGGTCGATTTCTAGAAGTGAGATTTAGCTGGGATTTCCAATTTGTCTTTGTTTATCATATCATAAACTGGTCAATTTATTGTTGGTTAACACTTCTGCTTTAGTATTGATGCCCTATTACCCTGTATCAAGTATGGTGTATTAACGAAATGCTGAGCTCGGGAGTTCATTAGTCTATTGAAGCTAATGAAATTATGGTGTTTTCCTTTGAGAATTAGCCGTCAGGGATGTTTCCTGCAGAAACTTATTCGATCATTTAACTGAAGCACTTTATAAGGATTCTTTAGTTTCTTGTGTGCTGAAGGGTCTGGACCTAATACTTCATCTTCTGCTGCTGAACAGATTTTAAAATGTAGACCGTGTTTTGCAAGTTTTCTGTTTTGTCAATTATATGGTGCCTGAGACCGAAGTTCAATCAAATTTGTCCGGAAACTAATGCATTGAGGGTTATACTGCTGTTCCTGTATTTATGACTTATGAGTTGTTTTAGTTGTTCTAGAAGATGGTTTTTCCGGATAGACACATGCACAGTGAATTATTTGTATTCCTTTCAAGTTTGAGACCTACATTCCCATCCTTCCCTATTTACAAATGTCACACTGTCTGCCCACATTTTAAGATTTCGTAGTACCCTAACTTCTCATCCAATATCTACCTTCAACTATGTTGCTGGTTTTTGGTAATTTTTGCTTCATTGGATTAAGCTATTGGGATTTATGGAAGGAAATGTTCACCTAGTCACTAGAGAGCAGAGATATAATTTCTATCAACTATTCTGTTTGAAAAGTAGTTTTAGTAGAATTCAAAACTAAAGATGTTATTGTGCCTGTTTGGGAAGCCATTTTCCCAAACGGTGTGCGTAAGCCGAGACAAAACCATTTCGAAATCTGTAAAAACCATCTCGAAATCCATAAAAACTATCTTGAAATCCGTAAAGCCATCTCAAAATCTACAAAATGCCTCGGAATTTGTAAACTCCGTTCTCCCAACGGAGTTCCCAAACACACACATTAGTGTTGGCTTCCTGAATTTTTGGGGGAGATTAATGTAATGTATTCCCATGTGTACACATGTATACACTTATCCATGCGAATGTATCAATTGTTAACTTGTATAAATTGATTACCAACGGGATTTATGTGAAGTTCACCTATTTTCAGGAGAACAACAGGAGTTAGGCCCAAACTGCAGCAGCAGCTATGGTTCTCAAGTAAGTTGTATTTTCCCTTCCTTTCCTCCCTCATCTCTCGTGTATGAGCGTCTGCTATGCATAATCAAAAGCTTTTTTCTTAACCATAATCTCTATGCATACTATTATTTGATATTCTTGCGATTTTTTGCTATCATTTTGAAGCTTTTATAGGGAAAAATAGATAGATTCCAGACAAATTCATCAAACTGAACTGTTAATGGGAAGTTTCTGAAACTTTGTTTGATGCCTTGGGATTATTAGCCTTTCCTGCCTACAAAGTATTGGTTTCTGCATGCTCTAATCCCAAAAATCTTTTGTCTCGTGATTTTTCTGCATCATGCCATTATCCAATATTGGCCATATAGAAGCTGAAATTGGTCGCTTAACGGCTTGATATAGTGGAACTGGAAACTTAATTTGACTTGGTTACAAAATAAGAGTTGTGTATTGCTAGCACTTGGGACATCCTTAGACCAATTGGGAATCTTTAAACTTAATTTGACCCGGTTTTTTTTTTCCGATCATAGCAAAACCAGCAATCATTTTTTTTTTTTAAATAATTGCCCCTTGACAAATCTAGTAACTGGGTTTTGATATTGGCATATCAGGACAGAGCTCTGTCGTTTTAGTGGGGGCAAGATCTACCCTGGGAAGGGCATCAGATTTGTTCGATCTGATTCTCAGGTGACTCTAATTGGATCAACACTCCATTTTCAAGGTGGATATGATGATCTATTAGGCGCTAAATGGGTTTCTTTTAATATTTTTTTCAGGTCTTTCTGTTTGCCAACTCAAAATGCAAAAGGTACTTTCACAACAGATTAAAGCCTTCAAAGCTCACCTGGACGGCCATGTACAGGAAACAACACAAGAAGGTATTGCTGTTATCAAAATTACCATTAGTATTAGCCTCTCTTAACTGATATTACCCTTTTTGAAGCCCCCATTAAAGTAAACTTGTCTGTAAATTAGCTTAGGTTTTGACACAGGTGACTCCTTGCTTGTTTTAAATGTTTACTGCACTAATTAGCACATGTTAACAGGATGCGCGTGTTTACTTATTGTGAAACTGTTTCAATTTTGAAATGCCTGTAACCTCTCATTGATAGATGACTGATTTTTGTTTGCGTATGATTATTCAGGACATTGCCCAGGAAGCTGTGAAGAAGAGGCGTCGCACCACCAAAAAGCCTTACTCTAGGTCTATTGTTGGTGCTACTCTGGAGGTTATCCAGAAGAAAAGAACTGAGAAGCCAGAGGTTCGTGATGCTGCTAGAGAAGCTGCACTTCGGTATGTATTTGCTGCTCTCCTCGCTGAGACTCCTTTGTTGTCATCTCATGTTGCATGGCATAATGTTATATTACCAAATATATCATCTGATCATCTGAATGTATGATGCAGTGAGATTAAGGAGAGAATCAAGAAAACAAAGGATGAGAAGAAGGCAAAGAAGGCAGAAGTGATGGCTAAGGCACAAAAAGCTCAAGTAAAAGGAAACGTTCCCAAGGGTGCTGCCCCTAAAGGTCCTAAACTTGGCGGAGGTGGTGGGAAGCGCTGAATTAGATGGCTGCCAAATGCCAATTGATAGAAGAGCTTTGAGACTTTTATTCTGTCTGATGTTATATTTCACTCGGTTAATATGTTATGGATCTTTTGTTTTTGTGGTCTAGAGCACCTAATTGAATTAAAATGCATTTTTTAGCATATTTAGTTAGTGTTCATCTTTTCTTTTAGGCTTGTTCGTTTGGATGGGGGATGACCTTTTTCTCATGAAGCAGATGATTTTCCAAAACACCTTAAAAATATTCAGTATGGGCAAGGAAAGATTGAATCATGGTTTTAGGTGTTTAGGAGTAGATGCTTCGGCGTTGGATGCTTCACAATATTTTAGTGTGTTGGATATACTTTGGAAAATACTTCATGCATCTTAACCCTTATTTAAATTGCATAAATTTTTCCAATGAAATCTTAAATTGCATAGTTGCCTAACATAGAAATTGGAATTCTGGCCATGTTTGGTTGAATTACCACCAGATTTTCACAATCTCACCGATCATTACCATAATCCGAGTGGGGCTGATATAAGGGGGGAGCAAACATACACGAATGTAAAAGATCTTCAAAATTGACCTCTTTTATTTGGAAATGCATGCTTGGGGGTCCGATATTAAACAGCTGGGGAAGCTCAATTATCTACAGGATTAACAATCCAATAAATGCAAGAAAGGCCAATGTGAAATATCAATGGATATTTGATCTAAAGTCCCTTATTAATTATTGTTTGAATTCCCGATGAAATAAGTGTTTACATTTAGTATCTAAAAATATATTAAATAAATTTATCTCCAATTAAAGGATGTTTATGCATCGAAAGTGAAAGGACATTAAATTTGTTGCAGAACGCAAATAATGAGGATTTAGAAAATTGAAGTTCCATATTAGAGGCTCACCAACATCATGTGAACTTGAAAAAACTACAATCATGAGTTAGGGTTGCACAAGATTTGCAGACTGGTTTGAAGCTCTCTATTTTAGTTGCCAGTATCTCTTGTGATGTGGGGATGTGAATATTGTTTTAATATCTTCTCAATTGCTTCATTTTCATCCTTTGAATATTTGAGAATGATGCATTTTTTTTAAAAGATGAATGCTACCATTGCCCAAGTAATGTTTGGATAAAAATAAGTTCATTTCAGCTTTTGACAAGTCCAAATAAAGATTATAAAGATTCATTGTTCATTTTGATTATTATTGGAAATTGTTGACAAGTTTCCATTAGAAAATTAACAAGTGAACATTATTAAATAACAAGTTCACTTGAGTTTTTGACAAATGCACAAGTCAAAAACTGCAAACTAAATGTATAACATATATAAAAGTTTACATTATATATTTAAATGGTTTTGGCAACTTAGTGGCAAATAGTGAGTGAAAAGGTTATAGATTTGAAGATTCGAAAGTGAGTGTTTGGATTAGGTTTTTTTAAGTGATTTTACAGAATTTCTGATATGTATATGAAAGAAGTTTTATCTCAATTTACATGAAAGTACTTTTTTAAATGCTTTTTAGTGTTTCCCAGATAAAATATTATATTTCAATTAAATCCTTTTGTAATGTATTTAGTCTTGATTTTAAATTAATTTATTTGTGTGGTACTGTTTTAAAATTCTCCCTCAAAATTCCTATGATGGTTAACCTATCCATATCTCAAAGAATTCGACAAACCCTTGAAGGCGATTTTTTAATCCTGGATCAACAAAGGGTGGATTTTGAAGAAGGGGCTTCGCCGCTTCGGTTGTCTCTGAATTTTCCTTGTAACTCTTTTTTGAGTTTATAGAGTTCACGTATTATTCAAAAAAAAAAAAAAATCGACGGGAAGCTCTCATAGTCACGTCGACCTTCCTCTCCTCTCCTCCGATGGCATAAAGCTTCGCATTACTCTCATTCCTGTATATATAGTTCTTGATGATGCAGAATTGATGCAGAACTAAAACCCCAATGTTAAGAAATGGCTTGACGAGCTCAAACATGCTGTTTATGTGGTGGATGATCTCTTAGATGAGATTGCTACCGAGGCAGCCAGGTTGAAGATCGAGGCTGAGAATCAAACTGCTACTAGCAAGGAATTAGGGTTCTTTACTGTTTTTGTTTATCCATTTGACAAAAATATTGAGTCTAGGATCCAACAAGTGATTGATGGCCTGGAGTTCCTCGCAAAATAAAAGGATGTTCTGTGGTTGAAGGCTCTGGTGGTGGTGGTCAAGTTGGAGTTGTCGGGAAAGTATTTATCAGATTGCCAACCACATCTCATGTGGCTGATGAGTCCAGCATATATGATAAAGAAAAAATTGTTGAGCTTTTGCTTTGTGATGATTTGAGTAGGAACCAACTATCTGTGATTTCTATAGTGGGCATGGGTGTGTTGGGTAAGACCACTCTTGCTCAATTAGTATGCAACAACAAGAGGGTGGAAAATGAGTTTCAACTCAAAGCTTGGGATTGTATTTCAGAAGAATCCGATGTTCTTGGAATAATAAAAATAATACTTTCTGCACTGAAATGTTCAATAACAGGATACGAAGATATAAATCAGCTTCAATCGAAACTGAAAGAGAACTTGATGGGGAAGAAATTTTTGCTGGTTCTTGATGATGTTTGGGTTGAGCACCATTCCAATTGGGAAGCCATGCAAGTTCCTTTTTCCTATGGCGCTTTAGGACATAAAATACTCGTGACAACACGCAATGAAAAGGTAGCATCTGTCATGCACTCTATTAGAGTGCATCACATACCCTTGCTAACTGAAGAAGATGGTTGGCAGTTATTAGCAGAACATGCATTCAGAAATTAAGATGCCAGCATGTGTGCGAATCTTGAGTCAATTGGTAAAAAAGTTGTTGAAAAGTGCAAAGGGTTGCCCTTAGCCATAAAAACTTTGGGTTGCCTCTTGCATGCAACATTATCAGAGAATAAAGGCCTCAGCTAATAAAGGCCACCTCCTCCTCTGCCGTAGCACAGGCCTCAGCTAATAAAGGCTACTCTCTTTTTAACTCTTCTGGACAGACTTCAGCCATTAAGCATGACCGAACCAATTTTTTGATTTGGGAATCTGTGGTGCTGCCGCTCATTGAAGGTAATCGGCTGGAAGCTCATATCAATGGCGTCGGCGTTATCCCGACAAGGTATATCCCTGGTGATGCAGGGGTAGTCTCTAATCCCGCTTACGAAGAATGGTACTCTACTGATCGCATGCTTGTTGGATGGTTTCGCAATATCGGAGCTCAACTTCTTCATTGTCGAATGCTCGCGATCTCTGGGTTGGAGCCAGAGATCTCACCAGCGCCTCCATGAAAGCTCGCATAGTGGTCTATAAGTCAAACCTTCACTCTACTTGGAAAAACAACATGAAGATGGAGGAATATATTGCTAAAATGAAAAACATCTCTGATTAGCCAGCACTTGCTGGAGCACCCATTTCCATCGATAATTTGGTCATGCACACGCTCAATGGTTTGGATGCAGATTATAATGCTATTGTTGTCAAGCTACTTGATCAACACAACCTCGCATGGATTGAGGCTCAAGCCTCTCTGCTCTCCTTTAAAAGTCGGCTTCAGTAACTGCAACAATTGTCGTCCCAGTCTATTCAACCTATGGCCAGCATTGCTCATCATGAATCTCATGACATACGTTCTCGTCGCTTACCTGACCTAGATCGTGTTTCGTGGCATGAGCGGCAGGATGGTAACTTCTTCCAATGGCGTGGAGGCAGAGGTTCCAGGGGACATCGTGCA
This sequence comes from Vachellia pachyceras, assembly GCA_025593235.1. Taxonomy (NCBI): domain Eukaryota; kingdom Viridiplantae; phylum Streptophyta; class Magnoliopsida; order Fabales; family Fabaceae; genus Vachellia; species Vachellia pachyceras. Next base: position 15,136 of record JANTPZ010122925.1, on the reverse strand, counting down.
CGTGGCCTTCGAGGTAGTGGTCCCCATCCCTTCTCATATGGTGGTCCTACTGGCCGTCCTTACTGCCCATTTGGTGACAGATATGGCCATATTCTCACTTAATGTTACCAACAGTTTGCTCGACCTCGCAGTTTTTCTTCTAGTTTTAATCGTGACCACAGTAGCTTTTTCCCTCAAGCTCACTATGCTGGGCCTCATACTGTCACTGATCCTGCTTGATACATGGATAGTGGGGCGAATTATCATGTCACGCTTGATATAGACCAACTTGATCAAATTTCTCCAGTGGATAAGTCTTTTCTCTCAACTTGCACAGGTGAAAGGGCTCGAGTCCATGGCATAGGATCAAAATACTTGTCTTCCTCTAATCTTCATTTACATAATGTGCTTCTTATCCCCTCTACTGCTAAAAATTTGTCAAGAGTCAACAGATTAGCTGAAGATAATTCAGTCGATATTTGCTTCTCTGACAATGCCTGTGTTGTGAAGGACAAGGTGAACGGATTCACTCAATGGAAGGGAAGGCAAAGCACGTGATGTATCCCATGCATAATGGTAGACATCCTCAGGCTTATACATATGCTGCCTCTGCTGGTTTTGATTCAGCTCATGATAATAACAATGTTTATTTTCAATGGCACTATAAGTTAGAACACCCTAGTAATCGTGTTTTGAAGCAAGTTTTGAAAAGTTGTAATGAGCAGGTTATTTGTAATGAGAAATTCATTTGTGAATCCTGTCAACTAGAAAAATCCAAATATCTTACTTTTGCTTCCTCACTGTATCAAGCCACTAAACCTTTGGAACTTATTCACACATACATCTGGGTCCCTCACCAATTCAAGCCAGTGGTGAACACAGATTCTATATTCATTTTATTGATGATTTTAGTCACTTCACATGGTTGTACCCATTAAAGCAAAAAAGTGAAGCAATTCATGCCTTCAAAGTTTTTCGTTCTTAAATTGAAAATCAATTCAATTCCAAAATTAAAACAATTCAATATGATAATGGGACTGGGTTTAAAGCTTTCATTCCTATAGCCCATGATGCTGGGATCATTATGTAATTTACTTGTCCTACATGTCTGCCCAGAATGGCCGAGCTGAGCGAAAACATCGCCACATAGTAGAGATGGGTCTTACTCTTTTAGCAAAGCTTATCTGCCACTTACATATTGGGTAGATGCTTTTCAAGTTGCTGTTTACTTGATTAACAAATTGCCTACAGCTGTACTGAATGGATCAACTCCTCTATTTCAGTTTGTTTCATGTTGAACCTAAGTATAAAGAGCTTCAACCATTTGGGTGTGCTTGTTATCGATGTCTCAAGCCTTATAATGCTCATGAGCTACAACTTCACAATAAAAAATGTGTATATCTTGGTCCAACCCCTCAACACAAGGGCTACAAATTTTAAGTCACACATATCGGATCTACATTTATCGCCATGTTGTGTTTGATGGATCTGTTTTCCCTTTTGTGACAGGGTTTCTCAATCGAAGGCACTCATACTCAGTAGAAAATGATGATGTTATGCCTTTGATAATTTCAAATGCTGTACTAGAGAGGTCCACATTGCATCCATTAAGTCCCAAACTGATGCTACACCAGTGGACCATGCAGCGAGTCCAATTTTCTCATGGGCCTCTATACCTATCGATGGTTCCAGTGCTGATGCTTCTCATAATTTGGGCTCCCGATATGATTCTGGCCCAACTTCATCTTTGCCCAACTCTCACTCATCTAGGTCTATTCTACCGCAGCCCACACTTACAAATCTTCATCCTATGCTCACCAGATCCAAGATGAGCATCTTCAAACCGCGTCACCCATTTATTGGCTTGCTTCAGTTTGAAGACCCCAACTCTCTTCTTTATTCTGCTGAACCTAAGAGCACTCGTGAGGCCCTATCTTCGCCATACTGGAAACAAGCAATGACAGCTGAATATGAGGCTCTGAAAAAGAATAACACTTGGTTCTTAGTCCAAGAACGCATGCTCACACTGTTGTTGGTTGCAGATAGGTTTTTAAAAACAAGTTTAAGGCAGATGGATCGATACTGAAGCCAAAAGCACGTCTTATAGCTAAGGGCTTTCAACAATTTCCTGGCCTTTATCATGATGAGACGTTCAGTCCTGTTATCAAACCAACAACTATTAGAATTGTCCTCACCACTGCTGCTACTTTTCATTGGGAAGTGTGACAGTTGGATGTGAATAACGCATTCTTAAATGGCTATCTTCGTGAGGATGTATTTATGCGTCAGCCTGAAGGATTTGTTGATCAACAACGTCCTAATTTTGTTTGTAAGTTGGTTAAGGCTATATATGGCTTGAAGCAAGCACCGTGAGCATGGTTTGACAGACTTCGACATAAACTTTAACAATGGGGATTTCTAAATGCCAAAAGTGATATCTCCCTGTTTTATCTACGCACAAAGCTTACTGTGTTTATATTGATTTATGTGGATGATATACTGATTACAAGGAATAACTCAAGCTTTATACATAAGTTTATCCAGAAACTGAACAGCTTGTTTTCCTTGAAAGATATTGGTCTTGTGTATTATTTCCTTGGACTTCCTTGGACTGGAGATCCATCGCAACGCCTCTGGCTTTTACATCAATAAAGGAAAATACACTCTAGAGCTCCTACACAGATTTGGTATGCTTGATTGTGCTCCATTGTCCACACCAATGGTTGTTGATCGACCATTCTCTACTTTGGATGGAACACCTGTGGCAGATCCATCTCTCTATTGACGCGCCATTGGATCCCTTCAGTATTTGACAACAACTCAGCCAGACATTGCCTACACAGTAAGCAAGCTTACTCAATTTCTCAGCAACCCCACAGATGTTCACTTTCAAGGAGTTAAGTGAGTTCTTCGTTACTTGAAAGCCACTTACCATTATGGGTTGCATCTTCAGCCACTGCATAGACTTACATCGATAGCATTCACTGATGCCAACTGGGCTATTAACCGAGATGACAGAAAATCCATGGCTGGCTGTTGTGTTTATTTGGGCAACACACTGATCTCCTGGTTCTCCAGAAAGTATAAGGTGGTTTCAAGGTTGAGCACAGAGTCTGAGTACAGGGCATTGGCTGATGGAGCTGCTAAGGTTCAATGGATGTGAGCGATCATGCATACACTCCTTCCTTCCCTCCCTTCGTAGCTTATCTCTATCTCATTGTCCACAGCTGCAATTAGTTCCTCAGAGTAGTTTGCCTTTGAGCCTTGTAATTTCAATCACAAACTCATTGCCTCTCGCATGAGCTGGGGCTTGAATAGACTTTGTTCTCTGCAAGAGTTCATTGTGAGCGATCATTTGGAAAATGTGGAGTCTTTTCCGGAACAGGGACTGCCGACCAGTCTTACAGTTCTTGAATTTTGGGGATGTTCAAATTTGACAAAAATAGATAGTAAAGGCCTTCTCTCCCTCACATCTCTTCAATGCTTAAGGATTTGCAACTGCCCAAATCTCCAATGTTTGCCAGAGGAAGGTTTACCCAACTCCCTTCTCAGTTAGAAATTTTGGGAAGCTGTCGATTACTGAAGCAGCGATACCAGAAGGAGCATGGGCAAGAATGGCATAAAATTTCTCACATTCCTCGTGTATATATTAAATAAAACTACATGCCACAAAGTTTTATGGGCCTATAACATGCTTTTACACAGGTTACTTCTACTTTATACTAGTACTTGGATTTCTTTAAGTTCATGTATCTATGCTTAGTCTTTCATATTCATTGAGATTTAAAGAAAAAAATTGCATTTCCTTCTTTTGTTAATATTCCTATTTGTAATTATAATAATTTGTTGAAGAGAAGGAGGAGTAAATGCAATTGGGCAAGGCATTTATTACCTTTTTTGATATAAAATATTAAAAATTGAGTTTCAATCATGTTTGAGAGTTGAATCAGAATGAGTTGTATTTTTTTGCTGATTCTCTTCATTGATATTTATTTAAACTAGCTTCTGAATTATGTTAAGTGATGAGTTAATAGACCTTCAAGTTGAAAATAGTTTTTAGCCCCTCCCATGTTTTGTCAACCCCCCCCCCCCCCCAAAAAACAAAAAAAAAAAGTTATAGACCTGACACCTGTGTCACAACTAGAGAAAATCTGGCTGAAATCTAGAAATATGTGAACACTCACGTCTTGTTACTTTCCATGCTTCCTCTTGAAATGCAGCTATGCCAAAATTGATTGTTGGGCTTTTGATATTCATTTATATTTCATTTTAACTGCAGTTGTTGTAAAGGTTTGGTTAGGGTGAAAATCCAATATTTCTAACCTGTTCCTAATATATTTAATCTTCAGTTCTCATAATCTTCATATCCATCCATCCTGGGTTGATTTTAGATGCTGGATGATTTTATCTTGCTGGCCTCAATTTGGAGCATAGATGAGATTGAGCATCCTTATTTGCTTATCAATTTTTAGACCATTGTATATTCTTGAATAATATGCAGGCAAGCACAGAGATGTTGTTAAAACTATTGATGAAAGACTTGGTAGCTACAATCCCCAATCCACACATGTGATATTTCCAGTCATGGTAAGTAAATCTTCATGTAATTCTTGACAGTGTATGTGTGTGTTCATCAACTGTTATGTAGATTTATTGAACTGAAAACTTACATTCCTTGATTTAAGTTCTATGGTGTTTGTATTGAATCATCATATCCTCAAAACCAAAGCAACATTACGTTCCATGCTGCAAAGGCCAACAACTGTAGTAGTCCTGGCCTTTTCTGTTCCATGTCAGATACCATCTTCTCTCTAAAGCCTCTGTGATTTAGTATTGTCCTTCCTCAGCATCTCATGGTGCTTCTCCTGTGAGAAAGTTGTCAAAAATACATCTATTTCCCGCCTCGGTTGTGATTATACTCGTGTTTGGCACATGAAAGAATTATTTGAAGCTAGTGGGAAAAAAAAAGAGCAAGTTTTTTTTTTGGGTGCTTCGTAGATGACAAAGTGGTTTTTTTGGGGGAAAAAACTTGCCATGTTAATGAAAGAAAAGAGTTTTCTCATCTCCATTCCCTTGCGGCTTGCCCATTGTCGCTCAACACTAATCTTCCCTTCTTCGTTGTTTCCAGATACGGTTGCCAGTTGACATATCTTCTAATTCGTCGATACGAGAAGCAAATTGTTGTGTGAAGGAATCAATGGGTCCGTTCGGTAAATGTATAAAGGAGATTATCTCATTTTACGGAAAAATACTGTTAAACAAGCTTTTGAGGTATTGAGAAATTTTCCCAAACACCCCCAATATCGCAACATAAGCCAAGAGGCAGATCTTGTGCCACTCAACCTGGTCGTATGAAACTGGCATTCCGTAATGCTGAATGTCTGGTTTCTTTCTCTAGAGGTTTAATTTTCTGGATGAATTTCTTAGTAGTTTGAAGAATTTGACTGCAAATGTTAAAAAATCAATGAATTTTTTTGCAAATCAAATATACAAGTCCTGTTTGGGATGGCATTATAAAACCCTTCTCATGTATTTTTCTTGTAAATTATAAATTTATGTTGGCAAAGTAACAATAAAGGTAATCCAAATAGATATATAATTAGCAGTACATTGCATTATAAATTACAAGTTCTTCCCTATAAGCATTTAAAAAAAAAAAGCATTCCTATTTCTCATGAATTCTCTATTCATCTAAGAATACACATAACAACAATGGAAAACATATGCCTTTGTTATATTTAATTTTGTGATCAATTCTTGTTTAAATCCTAACATTTTGCTGGTGCTTCATTTTCATTTAAGGTTGAGCATTTAAGGTTAATCACTATATTAAACAAAGTAAAGGTATTCCTAAACTGCAATTAACTTCTTTAGGCTCAATTCTCCTAAACTTTTTAATATAATACTCAAGTTTAAACAAATTTGTTATAATGTAAATTCAAATTGTAAATTCTTAAGACTTTATATTTTATCAACAAATAGTTATAAAAATATATAATTAAATAATTATAATATCTAAATGACAGTAATTTGATTTAAATATATTTAACATTCAACTAATTGAAATTAAATCTATGATACACAACAAAGAAATTTCTACGAATCATATACAAAATCACTCATCATAATCAAATCCAAAAGAATTAACACGAGTAAACTAAATTTTGTAAGGTACAAATGTACAAATGGTAAACTAGATAACTAAACTCGTAAATTTAACCAGTAAACTTGGAGAGACAACTTGCGAGCTTTGACATGCCTTCGTTAAGCACCCTATCCTCAACAACTATATCAAGAAACTCCTTGTTCCACATATCTCAATCACAAAAATAGCAAAACATCGCAAACATGGAGCATTAGAGCAACTTAATTTTTCCATAGCTCTTAATGCTGCAAAATACCATCACAAAAAAGCTGAGCAACAACGGATTTTTAGTGGCAATTAAAACCAAGAAACAGAAAAAGTAGACAAGCAAAATTGATTTCTACCTTCGATTATGATTCACATACAATGGGGCAAACTCTAGAGTAGTACTACGTCTAGAGTTGGTTGGAGAAAACCAGATTTTTTAAGAGTATGTCAGCTAAGTATGTAACAGAAAACACCTGAAATGCTTAAAATTGAAAAAACAAGGGAAAAAATCCTTAAAAACACAGGAAATATATAGAGAAGGCAAAGTAAAACTCTAAGATGCAGCAGGAGTCTCCTCAGCAGCTGTCTCAAAGGTTTCGCCAGCAACAAGATCAGGGACTTCGTCATCATCCTCCTCTTGTGCAGCAGTTGCACCAGCACCTGCTTCAGGGTCCTGCTTCCGAAGTTGCTCTGCTAGCTTCTTCAGGTTCTCCAAGTTATCTGGTCCTGCAGTTTTTATTTGGATAAACAATAAGATCATATTCAAGCTCAAATGGGCTCAAAGAAACAAACAGGTAAATCAATAAGGGGATGCGCAAACTGCTTACCTAATTGGTTAATTATATTAGGAAATATATCTTGCAGCTCTGCAAATTGCGAAGATAGCAAGTTGAATGTCAGTCTAAATTTCTCAGATGGTATAAATTCAAAAGGCACAAACAGTCAAGTTAATCAATATCAAAACTCTGTGTGGTCCAGGCCCCACAAAAATAATAAAAAATAATAAAAAAACTCATCATGATTAATTCTTGCGATTTGGGAGATGTCACTAATGGTGATTGGCTTGCAATTGAAATTTTAGACAGTTTTCCTTGCAACAGTTTTTGAAAAACCTTATTTATGAAGATTGACTTGCAATTGAGGAAAGTCTTCTGAACAAGAGAATCACATTTATGATGAATGCCTCCCAGATTAAGGCATGTCATCAAGGAATAAAAAAATAAAATAAAATCATAAATTACTCCTTGATGAATAGTCTAGATTAGGAACGTATGGTTCTTGCCCATCAAGAAAAAATAAAAAAGAAAATTATTAACAAAATCCCTCATTTATGTTAATTAGATTCAATTTAGGTAATTTCATGAATAAAAAATAAAAACGAAATTATTTGAAAAATCCCTCATTGACGTTAATTGGCTTCAAAAGGTAATTTCATGGATAGAAAAATATAAAAAAAAATTAAAAACGAAAATTAGAAAATATGCATTAATGGGAGCAAACCCTACTTGTTGCCTAAAAAAATGCGAATGCCCTCAAGGCCTTTAAGATTAGATGATATCTAACTCCCATTGATTACAAGTTAGATCACTCGTAAGGCATTACAAAAGATACATACTCTTCGTGTAAGGAGCACCACTGACAACCCATGTGTTAGCAGCAATGGACGCTTGGACTGCAAAAAAAAAAAAATAACATTAAATAATTTCATGTTGAAACACTACGCCAAAATACCATCAATTCATATTACCTTTAGGATTTAGAAATTGGATGACTACATCATCCTTGAAAATGTTGACCTCCTCAATAGCAGGGATCGCATTCACACCTATTCTCTTCAAAGTGCTCTGAAGCCTTTTGTCATCTGTGGTAGTTGTCTTGTGGACAGCCTTCTTCTTTCTGTAATTGACAGAAAATACAGCAAAAAACAAAAATATAGTCCCATAACTCAGCAGCCTTACAATCAGCGATAAAATATTACAAGACATCACTCAGACAATCACTCAAATAATATTAACAGCATACTAAGTCCAGAAAGCAATGGACGCTTGGACTGCAAAAAAAAAAAAAAATAACATTAAATAATTTCATGTTGAAACACTACGCCAAAATACCATCAATTCATATTACCTTTAGGATTTAGAAATTGGATGACTACATCATCCTTGAAAATGTTGACCTCCTCAATAGCAGGGATCGCATTCACACCTATTCTCTTCAAAGTGCTCTGAAGCCTTTTGTCATCTGTGGTAGTTGTCTTGTGGACAGCCTTCTTCTTTCTGTAATTGACAGAAAATACAGCAAAAAACAAAAATATAGTCCCATAACTCAGCAGCCTTACAATCAGCGATAAAATATTACAAGACATCACTCAGACAATCACTCAAATAATATTAACAGCATACTAAGTCCAGAAAGTTGAAACAAAGAATTAGCAAAGGCAATATAAGAGTGTACAGTGAAGGATGGACCAAAAAAATTAACAAAGGAATACATGTGCATATAATATTAACAGTCTGGTGCTACATAAAAAAAAAAACAAGTAACTGATCTTATCCTTATAGCAACAAACATCAAGAAACAGTGATTTCTTTCATGAATCAAGATGTAAGCCCACCTCCTCATGGTACCCTTCCCACCCGTTCTAACTGAACCAGCCATCTTCATCAGCTTTTCACGATTCATCTGTTTGAGGACACAAAAGCATTAAAAACAAGTAAATATTTTTTAATCAAACTTTATTTTCAACAGTTAGTTTATTAGACTTGAATCTCAACATAATTGGAGAAAAGGAAATGACAATATTAAATTTGCTAACAAGACTTAAAAAAGGTAATTTTGAAAAAAAAAAACAGAGAGGGAGGGAGGAAGAGGGTGCAGGTGATCAACGGACAATCAAATTTGAAGAGAATTGCAATATCCTGTCGTCAGGTGCTACCCCCCCCCCCCCAAAACCCGGATGCACAGTGAAAGCAAGGATCAGTTGAAGAGATCACACGTACAGAGGGCAAGAATTAATTGACAAACAGATGCACCAAGAATGCGCTTATACAGAAAGAGGGCAACATTCAATTGACACTAGACTTGAAGCTTTTGCACCCTCTAATACTATAAAAATAAGATCACGATGCGGCTGACATTGATTCAACCCGTGGAGTGGATCAAACTACCACATAAAAACCCCACAAAAAGTTTTTATAAAAATTACATGATAATTTGTGTAATCAATTAGTTGGTGGTTTTTACTTTTTCTTATTTGAAATGCATATCAAACGTTAGTTTTTGGATTTAAGGATGAGACATCAAACAATTTTTTAAGGACGATGATCAAAGATAAGAACATTTGATTCAATAATTAAGCATGTAAGAAAATCATTTTACAGAAAGCTATTGAGAGGAGTAACATTAATTTTGATTGATACCGGGGATCAATTAATCCGTCCTCTGCATCTATTCGCACCCACTGGGTGCATATATTTAGTGTAACCCATAAATACAGGGACAAGAATGTAACCTTCAACGCATTAGTTTTCGAACAGACTTGATTGAGCTTGGTCTCAGCACCATATAATCAACAAACAATTGACAAAACTTGCAAAACTCGGTCTGCATTTTAAAACCTATTCTGCAGCAGAATGAAGTATCTGGTACACACTCTTTACCATACAAGAAGATGAAGTATCATTATAAATTACTTTAGTTAAGGCCTCGGAGAAGTTTCGGCAAGAAACATCCCTAACAACTAATTCTCAATGGAAAACACCATAAGTTCAGTAACTTCAATGGATCAAGGAACTCCCGAGCTCAACATTTCACTAATACACCATGCTACTATAGAAGTGTCAACCGATGCTAAATTGTCAACTTTATGATATGATGAACAGACACAAATCCAAAATCCCAGCTATCTCACTTTTAAAAATCGACTGAATCCAAAATCCCAAAAATCAAGACGAAAGAATCAATATACCCTATCATCGGTTGAGAGCTCAGAAGCAGACTCAAATATATATTAAAATCATCACAGATACAATCGACAACGCCCATCGACGTCAATTCAACACTAGGGAAGAAATGAAACCGAAAGAGATTCTCAGTCAAATCTATAACATCGAAACGACATCGGAAGCATAAATTTGAGCAGACAAATTTATACCTTGATTAAATTTCTTAAAAACAGTGGTCCAAATCTTCAGCAAGAAGGATCCCTCACTGAAATGGATGGGCTAACCATACCAGAAGACAAGGGACAATCGCCCTTTATATCGAGACCAGCAAAGCCCTAGCTTTATTTTTAACCCCATCTAAACCCTACAATTTTGGGTCGGTTTAGTCCGACTTGAATGATTATCCATTAGTAAACCCATTCTGTGATCCGAATGAATCTGTATCTTGGACCTCACCGGTTTGCCTACCGTGATTTACTTATTTGGAAAAAAACTTATTTACATCCCATAAGCACATTCATTAGTATTTTTCTGTAAAATACGATAATCTCCTCCATTTATTTATCTTGATTTATATAAAAGTACTTCTCTACCGTATTCTCAAACGGGTCCAATATGTGCTTTTTTAGGAATTCCTTTTTCCCACGCAAGTCAAGACAAAAATTATCTCGAAATCTATAAAAATCATCTCGAAATTTATAAAAACCATCTTAAAATCATTAAACCCATTTCAAAATCCATAAAATATCTCGGAATCTATAAACTCCTTTTTCCCAATCTGTTAGAATAAAGAACTTTAAGGATTTCAAGATGATTTTATGCATTCCGAGATACTTTATACAAATTCCAAGATACTTTTATCTTGACTTGAGTGCGCCGTTGGGAAAATTTTTTTCCATGTTTGGGAAGAGCTTCCTCCCAATGGTACACGTACATTAGACAAAACTATCTCAAAATCCGTAAATTCTTCTTGAATTCTATAAATTCTTTTCAGAATCCGTAAACTCGTTTCTCCAATAGATTCCCAAACACACCCACAATTGTGTAGTTGCATATGTTATTCTCGAGAGTAAAATAAAATGAGATTTACCATCAAGTCCCAAGTAACTTAATTAATGAGTAAAGGGTCTAAAAAATTGATAAAATTATCATTAAGTTCCAACTGTGGTTGGTCATATTGTTATGAAGGCTGATGTGAATGTTAATGACAATCAGATCAGCTACTGTTGGGATCTGATAGTAATTTTTTTTCAATATTTGGGATCATTTATTCATTAATTTCTCTATTTGGAACCTGATAGTAAATTTTCCTAAAATATAAAATAAATTGTATAGTTTAAAATTGTTATCATAAGACGCAATTAAATTTTAAATAGTTTAAAAATAGGTACAATGTTTTAAATATAATACAATTTTAACAATTCTGTTAAATCAACTCAAACATTCATTATAAAGTTAGATGGGGGACAAGTGGATCCTATATTAAAACAGATAGACGGTTTAAGCTAATTTAACAACATTATTAAAATCGTATCAGTTTTAAAAAAATTGCATCTACTTTATTACCCTTTAAAAAGCAATTGTGTTGAATTCTAAAGGGAAAAAACTTTATTATTAAAATTACACATTAAACTTGTTAGTCAATTAAACATCTCTTCTATTTTACAAAACGTACTATGAACATTTACTAATGTTAGTCAATTAATGTTATTTGGCCAGCATTGAAACATACTACCATCGGTTCTCAAAATAAAAGTTGATTTTTTAAGAGTGATTAACAAATCTAATTAATTTATGTATTTATTATTTTTTCTAAACTAATTTGATTAACCTTTAAGCTTATATATATAATCTGACGATACACACAAATATACCCATTATAATTAAATAATTTATTTAACTTTGTTAATCTATCAAAAAAAAAGTTAATTATATATTATATTAAGGACTGAATATAATATTTTTACTATATTCAAGTGGGCACGTAAAAGAATTTTACAACTTTTTAGGCCCCAAATGCTATTATTTTGTTTGTGGGCTCTCGACAACATTCGCTCTAGATTTGAATAGATATATGTCTCTACATATTTATAGCTTATAAATGTTGTTTTTATTTTATATTTAGTCAATACATTGAGACTAAAGGGCAAATTTCCCTTAAAGCACAATGAGGATAATTTTTTAATAAACACAGAAAATAATGGATGATATTTATTATATTTTACATAAAAAAAGAATCTTATTTCTTTATTTTTGGCCCACGTTTGATAGTTATTGACCCTGACATTTGACTCCATTCTGGCATACCCAGATACCCTCCTCCCTCACTTAACGGTTTTCCAGCGCGTGCTATTCACCTTACGGATCGGATCTAGTCAAACCCAGACCACCCGCCCGCAACGCTCTGGTTCATATCGAAGTGAACTTGAGCCATGGAGAGCAGGGCAGGAGTAGAAGACAAGACTGGACTCAAGAGTTTCGGTTTCCGGGTCGGATTCGGAGTTCGGACGCTCGTGGCCGGGTCCGAGTGAGCAGAGGACTAGAGTTTGCGTTGCAATAGAAAATGGGTCGACCGTCGACGGAGAAAGCGGCGGAGAGAATGGAGGAACAAACCAGTGGCGTTAAAAAAAAAAGGGAGAACAGTAACTAATGTTGAAGATCATTTTCTCACAGTATATACGTGTGTTTTCATATGGATATGTGTGCTTTGCTTGTCGGAGAAAGATAGTGAGCTATACCCCTCACTGAGATATCACTATTATGGCCAGCGTCAACGTGAATGCTCTGTCCTCGCTTCCATCTCAAAGGTAACTAACATGCTTGGTTCTTGAATCCCCCTTCTTACTTGTTCGATTTCTGTTGGTAACTCTGCATGCAATATGTTAAAATCCTCCTTCGGATGATTGAAATCTGTTTTTGGATTTAGATCTGCTTGAAGCAACTGAAACTGAGTAGTGGATTTCAATTTTGTGTGCTATCAGATTAGGTGAGGAGCCTATATACAGATTTTTGGGCTTGAGTTTGACTTGCTTTGACGCTTCTGAACTTACCCTGTTGACTTCTTGTTAGAAGTTTTTGGTCCCTTTTGATTATATCAACAATATAATTATATGTTTCAATTTCAACTATTGAGCTACCTGCTGAGGTTCCAGCTTAAAATTATTGATCAGAGATTATGCGCTTTTCTCATTTCTCAGTTCTCACTGTAGCCTTCTTTTTTATTGTTTAGACGACTCCTGCTTGTTTGAAAGCTCTCTAGTTATTTTCCCAAAGAAGTTATATTTTCTTTCCTGAAATGCTTCTGCTTAATATTTTGCAGTACTGCTTCACTGCTCTTGATATTATATCAAACTCTTAAATCCTCCTTACTAGCTGACCTTGAAAATTGAAATTTCTCTAGCCTTTCTAAAATCTTGTTGTTAGTATCTCCATAGGGAAATCTTGCTCCCAGTTCAGTTTTATGGAATCTCCATCAGCAGCCTTTGAGACATATCAACTTCTTGTGAAGCAGGAACATACTTCTTGTTAAGATGAAGTTTTATAGTGTGGAATTCACAATGCATTCTCTTACTTGTTCTGGTTGTACAGCTCCATTATTGTCTTCCTCTCCTTAAGATCTTCATTTTAACTGTAGTGAATCGACAAATGCTTGTTTCATCACTCTTCTCCACCCTTGGAGTATATTGTGAGTTGGTCCTGGTGGAGGGTGAAAAATAATGAATAAAGATATTTAAGTAATTTGGAGGTAGAAATTATTTATTCGTATGATCTTCTTGAGTGGTTCAATGCTTCAGGTAAAAAAAAAAAAGAGCCATCATTTTCTGTACTGATGATGTATCTGTGTTTCTATAATTGACACTTGTGCTAACGCCCAAACTGGTCATGTACCATGGTAGAGAAACTTCTATCCTCATGATGAAACCGTTTATGTATGTGATATTCAAGTGTTTAAGCGTTAGGTGGAGCCAGAATCTGAGAGTGATCAAACATTCTTCCATTGTTTCTGTTTAACGTTGTGAGGAAAGATGTGTTGATAAAGTGGAGTGACTTGTAGTTACGACAAGGAAAAAGTGCTTATCGTGAGAGATAAAGAGCAGCCTGAGACAAATGGTCCAATGGATGTAATATAGATGGTCAGACTTAATCCTTGATTAATTTTATTCTTGTTTTTTAAAAAATGCTCACTTCCATATTCTCATTCTTTACTTGCTATTACACGTTTGGTTCTGCAACATTTCTGTCTGTAATCATTAACATACGTTTATTCAGGCATCCGATTTTCGTTGATCTTCTGCTTCATTACCCCTGTCCCACTTACCATGTGGCATTATGTTGATTTTTATCTCTTCCTCAGGTTACTAGGTAAAGTGGCACTGGTTACCGGAGGAGCTTCCGGAATTGGAGAAAGCATCGTTCGCCTATTCCACCTCCATGGTGCCAAAATTTGCGTTGTTGATGTGCAAGACAACCTTGGTTTGCAGGTTGCAGAATCCCTTGGTGGTGGTGACTCGAATAATGTTTGCTTCTTTCATTGTGATGTTACGGTAGAGGATGATGTTCGCTCTGCGGTGGACTTCACTGTGGGTAAATTTGGCACCCTTGACATTGTAGTCAACAATGCTGGAATTTCTGGATCACCTTGTCCTGATATCCGCGATTCAGATATGTCTGAATTCGAGAAGGTCTTTAATATAAATGTGAAGGGAGTATTCCATGGGATGAAACATGCTGCAAGAATCATGATTCCATTGAAGAAGGGATCAATCATTTCCTTATCTAGTGTATCGAGTACCACCGGGGGCTTAGGACCACATGCTTACACCGGGTCCAAACATGCTATCTGGGGGCTCACAAAGAATGTTGCAGCTGAATTGGGGCAACATGGAATAAGAGTGAACTGTGTGGCACCATATGCTGTTTTCACTGGTCTGTCTTTAGCTCATTTGCATGAAGACGAGAGAACCGAAGATGCCATAGTCGGTTTTCGTTCATTTATCGGGCGAAATGCCAACTTGCAAGGGGCAGAATTGACCGTAAATGATGTGGCTAATGCGGTGCTCTTCTTGGCAAGTGATGATTC
>JANTPZ010122922.1:0-12788 GCA_025593235.1 Vachellia pachyceras | reverse complement strand
CATATAATGTATAGCAAAGCCGACACTTGAACCAGATAAGTATCAGTTATCACTCCATATTATTTTATTCTACAGGAATATGAATACATATCTGCAAGAAGGATTTCTTATTTTCATACATCCCCACCTCAACCACATCAATTCACAATCTTAGTTCGCAGTATTCCTACTTCCTCCAGTTGTAGTATCAGTGAGAGTGTTGAGAGCTTCTTCAAAGAGTTTTACCCTACAACATATCTATCGCATGTTGTTGTTCGTCGCACAAGCAAAGTTCAAAGTCTCCTGGTGAGCACCGCCTCTGATTTAACTTCTTTTTGTGTCCATTAATTGTTTTCACACCGTCCTAGAAATCTCAATTATGTTCTTCATTTGGCTAACAGCATAATAATCATGAAGGAGTTATGCCTTGATGTCCATTTGCATCATGCGACAGTGGTAGGATACCTCCTAGATAATAGGGCAGACCGTTACTTGAATTTGACTAAGTCTTTATTTAATCATTTAATTAGTTATGTATTTGTTCAATTATTTATTAATTATGTAATGGGTGGGTCAGTTATGTATGTAGGAGTTAGTGGGGTCATGGAAGGAATTAGATAAAGTCATTTATTACCTTTCCTCTATAAATATTCTAGTTGTATTTTAGATTGGGACATCGATGAATTGAATGAATCAGAATTTATCTTGAGATTGGAGATTCTCCCTTCTTTTGGCTTTTATTCTCATCCATTAAGCGAGATGCTTGCTTAATAGAGAGAGTATGAGAGATTGATAAGTACCTAGATTCTGGGTCTTAGAGAGACATTCATATCATGCAAGATAAAACACATTAAAAAATTCCTGAATACTTCAGAATCTGTCATGACAAACGTCCATACTTATTAACACACGTCATGTCTATACTCAAGGGTCTGAGAACTTCATGCATTATTCTCAATGTTTGTGCCCTTAATTTTCACACTTAAATACTATATATTATACCATTGGGTTTTTCTTAATAGTTTACTTTGGTTTTTATGTGGGTCATTAATCATTTTGTTATATATCATTAAACCATTTAGTAACACTACTATTTACTAATTTCTCCTGGTAGTTTTCTGTCTGTCACATCATGATATCTGAGCAACATAGTATATTGATCAAGTTTTTTTATGAGATCTTCCATAAGAAAATATTTATTCTGGAAAAGATATTACTTCAGAGATATTTTGCTACTCATGTTTACTATAATCATATTGTTAACTAAGAAGCTTGGCTAGTGACCAAACTCTCTAATTGTAATTCATCTGCCTCCTTTTATCTAGAATGAAGCAAAACAATTGGGTAAAAAAATTAGTCAACTACAATCAGATCCCTCTCGGCAAAAGCACAGGCATGGTGGTTTGTTTGGATTTTTTGGAGAGAAAATTGATCTTAAAGATCATTATGGGAAGAGGTTGGAGGACATTGAAGAGAATGTAAGCCTGAAGCAATCAGAGTCTTCATTGGCAGGAGAAGTATGTGGTAATCTTTATGATCTTTAAAATTTTTTTATCCATTATTCTTAGTCTTGTTTTAAGTTAGTTGTTTTTCTCATGTACGTTGTGGCCGAACCACGAAGTGTATAATTTTTATCTACATTTTTCTTTAATGTTAAAGGAGACTCGAGCTGCCTTTGTGTCCTTCAAGTCCCGTTATGCTGCTGCAACTGCTTTCCATCTGCATCCAGCAGTCAATCCCATTGAGTGGATTACAGAGCAAGCTCCAGAACCACATGATGTTTACTGGCCTTTTTTCTCTGAATCATTTATGCGAAGATGGATTTCTAAGTTGGTAGTCATAGTTGTCTTCATCGTTTTCACAATATTGTTCCTTATACCTGTCGTAATTGTGCAAGGCCTTGCAAACCTTAGCCAGTTGGAAGTTTGGTTTCCCTTCTTGAAAAGTATTCTTACCATGTAAGTCATATGTCAATTTTTCTATTGCTACTACATAACCACTCTCTTGATTTTTACCTTCTTGTGTTCCCCCTTTAAGCATGATCTCACGTTAGACTTATTGCTTAAAGGAACTATTCTCAGCAATATATAAAGCTCGATCGAAGAGATAGTTGACTACTTCTTCAGTATACACTTTTAATCATCAACTAAAAGTTGGAGATAATCGATTTTATGCTGTCATGTAGGCCTGGGTAATTCATTATAGATTTGATCTTGAAAGGACTTAACCAAGTGTTCAAAATGGTCCTTAATGCAAAAGGATAATTAACATATCAAATTGCCATTTCCAAGTTGAAAGAAACAAATGTTCCATGAATGTCCATGGTTATGAGGTTTTTGATCTTGTTACTTGTAATCTGCCTCCCATGATATTTTGAGTACATGCATAAATGGCTTTTCAATGGATAGGGATTATAGGTTATTGAATATTTGTCTAGAAATTGTCTGAGACCTCTTTGCTGGCACTATTTGATGCTGAATTTTCATGCCACTAGGATCCTACTCCTATTATTTAATTTCTGCCAATTAAAAATCTATGCTGTGCATTTTCTGTCATGTCAAATTCTTTGTGACCATGCTTGCGTTGACTTGTGGTTTATCAAATATGCGACCTACAATCTGCTAATATTACATTTATGTTGCTATTTACTCAGTTGACTCAAAAGAACCTATGAATCTGCTTGCAGAACATTTGTCAGTCAAGTAATTACAGGATACCTTCCCAGTCTTATTCTTCAGTTGTTTCTGACAATGGTGCCTCCTGTCATGGAGTTTCTTTCCTCCATTCAAGGGTACGTCTCACACAGTAATATAGAAAAGAGTACATGTAGTAAAGTATTGTGGTTCACAGTGTGGAATGTGTTTTTTGCAACTGTGTTTTCTGGATCCGCTCGATATGTAGTGTCCATTTTCCTGGACCCCAAGTCCATTCCTCAAAAGCTGGCAATTGCAGTTCCAGCACAGGTTAGCCATTGCTTCTCTTATGGTAAATTTTCCTTAAACCTCTTAAAATTATTTTTTGTGCCAATATGTCAATCTGATTCCGGCATATGTTTAGATGCCTGACCATTTGAAGAGATTTTTATTATTTGTTAAGGGCCCATCACAACATCAGTAGTCAAGAACTTTAAACATTATTTGCTACAATTGAAAATTCTCCTATCCCCTCCTTTTACTCAAGTGGATCAGGTTACCTTACCTCTTAAAACCTGATCTATTGTAGCCGCTCTTTTTACCCAAGTGTAAATTATAATTTTCTAGTCTTCCTAATGAATTAACCAAGTCTTTCATGTATAAAAGTTGAGCTTCTGTGATTTTCTGCAGAGGGGTATATTGGAGAGCTTGGAAAAGAATGTTTTAAATATTCATTGATTTCATAAGCTCCTGAAGATGAAATTGATAGCACCGTACTTTTATTAAAATCCTGAATTCTCAAATTGTCAGTTAAAAGCTCAGTACTGTAAAAATCCTGCTGAAGGTTATTTTCAGATTTCAGTAGTCCCTAACATCAGTTTCTGTGAGATTAAAAAATAGTTTTAACTCCGTTCTCATTGCTTACAGACTATTTATCAGTTTGATATTTCTATATCATCCTTCTAATGTCATCAACGATGACCGCAGGCATCATTTTTCATTGCTTATGTTGTGACATCAGGATGGACAAGCACTTCATCAGAACTTCTTCGAATAATTCCTTTAATTTGTAGTTTGATTAAAAGGCCTTTCGTATCTGAGGATGATGAGTTTGAAGTTCCATCCTTTCCTTACCACGAAGATATTCCAGGAGTACTTCAGTTTGGACTTCTTGGAATTACATATTTCTTCTTAGCCCCAGTAATTCTACCATTCCTCTTGATTTACCTCTGTCTTGCATACATAGTTTATCGAAATCAGGTTAGCATTTCTTGAGATTTTGGTTTTGAAACATATCTATTTCTAAAATACATTATGTTTATTTTTCTGAGCTGATTCAAGTAGTCATACTTGAGATCCCTCTGACTCGCTCCTGAAAGAAATGGAAAGATACCCTCTTGTCTGAATCTTCCACTGTTTTAATAGCTGTTGCTGGAAAATTTGTGTAGGTTCTTTTATGTTCATTATGATTGGTTTAATTAACTATATGAAACTTGACATTTTATGATTGGGAGATGTCTAAGATGGTTTGTATGTATTGACAGCATTGTTTTTCCAGGAAAGAATTTGTCGTGGTGATTAATATAGCATAACTAAACATTTAAAATCCCTAAGCCTCATCTATCAATCGTAATGGAGTACCATATTCCTGGTATAGCAAAGAACCACCTTTTCAATGGGAAAATTGGGGAAAAGTCCCCTCTTGAAAATTATATTGTTGAGAAGGACATGATAAATTTTTATACATAGAAAATTTTAGTATTATGAAATTTTTATGCATAGAGTACAAGTACTCTCATTAAGGTCATTCTCATCAACAAAGTTTTCAATTTGGGATTTTTTTTTGCCAATTTCCCCTTTTTAAGTGATTATGGAAAATTGGTTTTGATATGGATTATACTGATGTGCCCTGCCTGTGTATATTGCAGTTCATGCATGTATATGTACCCAAGTACGAAACAGCAGGGAAGTTCTGGCCTATTGTGCACAATTCCATGATCTTTTCTCTTGTACTCATGCACATAATTGCCGTGGGAATTTTCGCGCTGAAAAAACTCTCTCTAGCATCCACCTTGATGATTCCTTTGCCTATCATTACCCTTCTCTTTAATGAGTACTGCCGAAAACGGTTTCTCCCCATGTTTGTTGGATACTCTGCAGAGGTATGTTTCGAATCCCCAATGAGAAATCTATGGAAGAACATGAGAGTAGTAGCTTCATGCTGCGTTCAATTATTCAACTGTGATCTTGACTAGGGTTTGTGTTTGCAGAGTCTGATCAAGAAGGACAGAGATGACCCAAATCATGCTACAATGGATGAGTTCTTTGACAAATTAGTCATCGCCTATAAAAACCCTGCTTTGCAGCCAATTCAGTTACCATCGAACACCAGCACACTTCGGACCCCCCTTATATCTTCTTGAATTTATACGAAGCACAATATTTTTAGGGAAAATTGGTAAAAAGTTCATGTTTGAAAATTTTATTAGCTAGAATAACCTGGCAAATTTTGTATACACAAAGTATTGGTACTTTGATCCTTCTCGTCCATTAAATTTTTAAGATGGGATTTTGTATCAATTTTCCCATATTTCTAACACGCCTGAGATTTATTTTGTGGGGGGTCGTTATTGTTATGTGTCATTTGTGAGTTGTTAAGATTGTTACTGGTAAAACGCTTAGTTGTTATTGTAACAAACTCTAAACTGTATGGTAACGACTTCGGTTAGCAAGAAGCAATCGTATGAGATGAGAATGAGGATATATAAAAGGGAAACGGAACTTGTAAGGGAAGGGGGGAATAATGAACTCAGTTCTCTTCTCTTCCTTCTTGTCTTTTCCTTCTTCACTACTTGGCCTGTACCAATTTGCTATCAGAGCCCTTCTCTAGCAATGGCACAGGAGACTCGATCCTCCGATAGGATCAACAACATGGAACGCCACTTGGACTCCTATGCCGTGACGGTCGAAGCTCATCGAGTTCAACTAGAACAACAAGCCACCGACATCGGTGACCTCAAGCAAGCAATCATCCGCATTGAACATTTCCTGCAAACCCTCACTAGCACTATTAAGAATTTTGCACCGTCAGTTAGTGTTGGTGTTCACATTGGGCTGTTAGAGGAGATGGAAGAGGAAATTGTTGAAGCCGAAGACAAGGCAGCCAAATCCGCCACTTCTGCCGAAGTTGTGCCTGTTGCTCCCACTCCTCTACCTAGCACGTCGAATCTTGCTCCAGCAATCACTCAGTAGTCTCCTTCACTGACTAAGGTGGTTTCTGCTGCACTAGGGAAGATCGTGTCACCTCCTTAGGAAACAAACCTTACGAAGCAGCACAAGATTGATCTTGGATCGGTCGTTGTAACATTTGGATTCCACCACATATGAAGAAGATGCAGAATGACATAGAAGCAATGGCGAACTTCACTTCTAACTCAGCAACCCAAAGGCTTGCTACCATTTTCCCTACTTAGCTACCACACCATTCGCCGAAGCTGTTTACACCATTTGTTCACTAATGGAGCCATTTTCGCAATAAACTCCCACCATCGGTTTGCGGGATTTCTTTTCTCAACTTTCTCATTCGATTCTACAACACCGGTGATTGTGTAGCTGCAACTTTGTAACCACGCATGAATTGCAATTTTGTTGATCTAGTTTCTTCTATAGAGTTTTATGCATATCGGATTAAAACTCTCATCCCTATTTTTGAGGTTCATGCCAGAGCAAATGTTCAACACCCAAGGATCAGACCCGCAAATGTAAGGGGTCTGAACAAGGTGATTCTTACTTTGACTTAACATTTCTTGGACATTGTGTTAGTGTTGTTGTCCAGTTGGTTCCTATTAATGAAGTGTACTGTTTCAGCCTCTAGACACCCATATGAATACAATGGAGTTAGGCTTATTTGGAGTATGATAGTAGGCCTCTCATTTGAGGGATCAGTGCAACACTCATGCGTTTTATGTTGGACAGCGATAATACTATGTGGAGATTTCAACATTTCGAAGATTTGTCTTGGGATATTGTAGTGTTTGATACCTTTGATATCCTATATCCAACTATTATTTTTACATTTTGAATATTCTTTTCTTCCAATAGCTGTAATCATCCTTGAGGACAAGGATGTTCTTTTAGGGGGGAGTGCTGTTACGTGTCATTTGTGATTTGTTAGGATTGTTACTGGTAAAACGCTTAGCTGTCATTGTAAAAAACTCTGAACTGTATGGTAACAACTTTGGTTAGCTAGAAGCAATCGTATGAGATGAGAGTGAGGATGTATAAAAAGGGAAAAAAACCTTGTAAGGGAAGGGGAAATAATAAACTCGGTTATCTTCTCTTCCTTCTTGTCTTTTCCTTCATCGCTGCTTGGCTTGTACCAGTTGTGCCTGAGAAATTGTTTGTTGTTTTCCTATGCGTGCTTGTAAAATATGTTTTTTGGTAGTTGAAAAATGGTATTGTGGATTGGTTATTGAAAAACTATTGGTCTGAATACCAGGAGCATGCCTGATATTCCTAAGAGGGTTAATGAGAAGCCCATCCTACAGAATACTATACTAAAGAGGCAACCCAATTTGCTTCTTGAATGCTAGGTTCTAACAATGGGGAAATTTGTTTATTCTTGATGTATAGTTTTCACCTTAACAATCTTCATGGTTGCTAATTCTTCCAAATCCCTGTACTGGTATCAATAGAAGAGGAATATGTAGAATTCATCAACAAAACAGAAAATGAACCAGGTAAACAGCATATAATCTCCCCTAGGCCCAACTGTCTTACTATTTCTCTCTCTTCTAACTAACTCTAAAGCTTCTCTTACTATTTTACCCCTTCCAGAAGCATTCTCCTAGGCACAATTAGTAATTATATATAAAGCATATTCAATACCCCCAAGAAAAATCCTTGTCCACAAGGATGGTATTAAGTAGTGGAGCCTTAGTCTGAAACTGAGGATAACGTTGGTGCAGCACAGAAAGATCTTCCCAAGTAGCATCTTCCGGCTAAGAGAATTTCCAGCGCACTAACACTTGAGTCATAGGCATGTTGCGTTTGACAATCCTACATCTAAGTCTTTCTTCTAGTTCTATCTGGAACTATCCTTGATCATCAAGAGGTGGCAAGGAGTGTGTAACAGCAACAGTTGGTCCAACACGCTTTTTAAAAGAGAAACATGGAAGACAGGGTGGACTCGAGTTTGTGGAGGCAATTCCAGTTCATAAACTATAGCCCTAATTTGTTTCAGGACCTTTAAGAGGCCCAAAATATCTGGTAGCCAGTTTGTGTAAGGAGGAATTATTGACCAGGTTCATCCTGAAAGGATGGAGTTTGAAGTAAACCATATTACCAATTGCAAAGTGGCATTTAGTTTTGTGCTTGTTTGCTTGTTGCACCATGTTGCTTTAGATTTTGCAAGACCACTTCCCTATCCAGACAAGTTCGATCAACCAATTCATTAGGAGAATCCCCAACTACCATTTGACCCACTACTTAGGAAAATCACATGTCATGCAACGGAGATAACACTCTAAGCAATATTGAGAACCTTTGTTTGGCCATCCGTTTGAGGATGGTAAGTTGAGGAGTAGTGTAGCTGGACCCCATACAAATGAAATAATTCCTTTCAGAATTTGCCACAAAAAATGGGATCATGGCAAGTCACTATGGACTTAGGAAATCCATGCAATTTGACCACATTGTCCATGAAAATCTGAGTAACATCCACAACTATGAAAGGATGTTTAAGAGGAAGAAAATATGCAGCCTTGGAGTCGATCTACCACCAATAAAATAGTAGTTTTAGAATAAGATTTATGAAGACCTCCAATCAAATCCATATATAATTCTATCCAAACGTGTTCAGGTATGGGCAAGAGTTCAACCAATTCAGGTTTGAACTGTTGATAGACTGAGCATTCTCTAACAAAGTTTCTGACATCCTTTTTCATGCCCTTCCAGGATAAAAGAGAAGAAAGGAGTTTAAAGGTAGGATGCATACCTGAATGCACCCCAATTCCATCATTATGGAAATAGTGAAGTAGTTCAATGCGGAGTTCACGATAACCTCCCAAGCTAGCTTGCCTTAGCGTTTAAGTAGCTAGTTTTGCCAAGAAAATTTGGCATGAGACATAGAATCATGCTCCAGGTCTTTGATCAACTTCTGTTCATCCAGCTGCCATGAGTTCCTCACCTTCCTACCATAAAGAAGAGAGACAGGTGCCATTAGAGCTGAACACTCACCGTCCTATCGATAGGAAGAGCATTTATTGCTATGGTGTCACTCCCCTTCTGATAAACAATCTCATAATGTAATCCCCACAACTTATGGAACCATTTACATTAATCTTGGCTTAAATCCTTCTGCTCCAATAGATGCTTCAAAGGGCGATGATAAGTTTTTGTAAAGATAGCACCTCTATTGTTTGATAGCAAAAATAATAGCCAAGAGTTCCCTTTCATAAGCTGATAATGGCTTTTTCCTTGGTCCTAGAGCTTTGCTAGCATAAACAATTGGGTGGCCCTTCTGAGACAGTATTGCACCTAATCCAAATCTAGATGCATCTGTTTCAACAACAAAGGTATCCTGGAAGTTAGGGAGTACAAGCACTGGGGGGTTGTCATAAGATGTTTTAAGTGAAGGAATGCTTCATTAGCAGTGTGAGACCATGTTAAAGGCACATCTTTTTATTAGGTCAGTTAAAGGGCTACTAATCATCCCATAGTGACAATTGAACCTCTTGTAATAACCTATGAGGCCCAAGAAACCTCTCAATTCTCTGACAGAACGTGGAATAGGCTAAGAGTGAATAGCTTCTAATTTCTTTGGGTCTGCTTGAACCCCTTGGGTAGAAATTATATGGCCTAAATTATCAATGTGAGTGGAGGTAAAAATGTATTTAGAGGCTTTGGCATACAACTGGTGGTGGTGTAATGTTGATAGAACTTTATCCAAATGCTGCATATGAGAGGACATACACTTATTATAAACTAGGATATTATCAAAGAAGACCAAGATGAATTTCCTCAAATAAGGCTTGAAAATTGAGTTCAAAAGACCCTGGAATGTAGTTGGAGCATTGGTGAGGCCAAAAGGCATCATAAAAAATTCATAAAGTCCTTCATGTGTCTTGAAAGCTGTCTTATGAATGTCAGTAGGATGCATTCTGACTTGATGATAACCAGCTCACAAATCTATCTTAGAAAAGTAGTGGGATCCAGTTAATTCATCTAACAACTCTTCAATTACTGGAATAGGAAATTTAATCTTAAGGGTGGCCTCATTCAACCTTCTATAGTCAACACAAAAATGCCAAATCCCTTCCTTCTTCCTGACTAATACTACTGGTGCTACAAAGGAGCTAGAGCTTTCTCAGATAATTCCATAAGTAAGCATTTCTTGAACCTGTTTTTCAATCTCAGTTTCCTAAGCAGGACCATATTAATATGGCTTACAGTTGATGGGTTTATCCTCATAAAGAGGGATGGAGTGATCAAACTTACGTGAAGGAGGCAAACCTCTAGGCTCAGCAAACACGTCCCCATAAACACTCAAAACCTATTGCAATTCTTGTTGTTGAGACTTAGCAAGAGAAGAAGAGCCAGAGTGCATTGTTAAGTGCAAGTGAGAGGAGTTATGAATAAGGAAAAACTGAGTTGTTAATAGCAACTCACAGTTAGATGTAACCTCCTCTGTATCCTTGTACCCAATTCTATGCAACTCAATTGTGGTACCATTCATCATAAACTCAAAGATATTGAGATTCATATCCATAGAGAAACGTCCAATAGTTTTGAGCTATTGAGTTCCCAGAATCATATTGTAGCCTTCAATTTTCATTATTAGGAAATCAGCTGAAAAAACAGAGCTCTCCATTTCCCATGATAGGTTAGGACAACATTTACTAACTTGAACTTGGCGATTATCTACGGCGGTCAACTTGATAGCACTTCACTCCTGAGGTTTTAGCTAAAGAAGTTTAGCCAAGGAAGCGCTGAGCATATTGTGCGTGCTTCCGGTATCGACCATGATGATGATTCCGTAACTTTTGAGGTTGTCCAACAGCTTTATGGTGGAAATATCTTCCCTACCTTCTATGGCATTAATGGTGCCCATTTCCTTTGTTGGTGCGTCGTCCAAGGCGTCCTCAAACTTCTCATCATCATCATCATCATCATCATCATCAAAAATAAGCATGAAAACATAGGAATCCTTATAACAGTGGCTACTAGTGTACTTCGCATTGCACCAATAGCACAGTCCCTCCTACATGTCTCATCTACTTCCTTCTTCGAGATTAGTTGTGAAGGTTTCAAAGGAGGGCTAGCAATTGAGGGAGATGATGCTGTAGGAGAGGGTAAAGTGTTTTTGGTCAAAGAAAAGGGCTCAAATGACTTAGTCTTTGGCTGTACCTCCTTCTACGACTGTGCTTTCAAGCTGCTATAGTTTCTTCAAAGCAATTGTTGGATTCTCCTCACGTACATCAGCAAATTTCCTTTCCATGTGGCTAAAGTACTCTAGCCAGGTAATGTCTAAAAAGGAGTGATGGCGCATAAAGGCTTGGTGCCATCGTAGTGCATGACCTTCTAGGTGGATGCTAAGTAGCCGAATGTGCTGGTCTTGGGGCATGCCATCAACCTCAAAGAACTGTCAGCAACGATAAGCCCAGCCTCAGAAATCAGAACCATCAAATCTAGGGAACTCAACGATGCTCTGTTTTGTGGGGGATAGTATAGGATTGTGGAGGTCATGGAAGGACCCAAAAGGCGGGACTCGAGGTGAGGAGAATGATGCCTATGCACCTTCGCTCGAGCCAGCAGCTACCTTCTTCCCATTGTTGGAAGAGAGAGATGATAGTTGAGCCGAAATGTCTTTAAGACAGTCATCACTCTTAACAGTGGAAATCTTCAGCTCGTTGATTGCTTAGCCTTGTAGGTCTAGTCGTGAGTTAATAAATCAATGGAAGCCTTGTAAAGATGCAACTGTTGTTCTATGTCGTTCAAATGTTTACTGGATTGAGTGTCCGGAACCATGACCGGACAGGGGCTCTGATACCTTATGATATCAACAGAAGAGGAATATGCATAATTCATCGACAAAAAAGGAAATGAACCAGGTACACAGCATATAATCTTCCCCCTAGCCCAACTGTCTTACTATTTCTCTTTCTTCTAACTAACTCTAAAGTTGCTATTACTATTTTACCCCTTCCAGAAGAATTCTCCTAGGAAGAATTAGTAATTATATATAATAGCATATGTCATGCAATTGCTAGATTTTACCCTGATATTTCTTAATTTAAGTTTATTTAATCTTTCCACACACACAGTTCACTTTTTTCCCCTGTTCTTTTATTCTTGCATGATTATCTAAATATGTTAGATTTGAGTATTCTCAGATTTGGTAGCTCTTTTTTTTTTTCTTGTTGCTTTTAATATGCATATTCAGTATAACCTAACCGATGCTTATCTAACTGTGGGTTGAGATGTCTGCCTAGACGGAGAAAACTTTCATAGGCCTCAAATTTGAGAAACCCACGTAATTCAAGATTTTGACCTAGATCAAGCCCAGACTTTCTTTGTCCTTAAGAAAACCCAGTGTAAGTTTTTAGGATTAAAGTACATGTTTGATCATTTAAATGTACATTAAATTCCATTTTAGTCTCTTAAATTTAAAAAATAAACTTTCAGTCATTTTATCTTAACCTCGTTAGCGTCTTTTAGCGAAATATACAATGATTATATAATTAAATACTAATAAAATATGTTTAAATTCTAATTACTTAATATAATAATTTTTTATATTTCAAAATCTAATAATGTTTGATCATCATTTAACTGTAGAATAACTGATAAAATTTATTGAGTCAACATTTTTTGTTAAACGAAATTAATGGTATTAAGATAAAATAATTAAAAATATATTTTTTAAATATAAATGATTAAACTGAAACTTGTCATATACTTAAAGTACAAATGTATACTTTAATCAAATTTTTAGTGAATAGGCTTGTTAAAACATCATTGAGAAGTCTGGATTTTAACTTCATCTAGGTGGAGTTTATACACTACATCGATTTGGGAGAATAAGCTGTACTGTTTTATGATTTGTGAATAATGTTGCTAATTATAGATTTGCATTTTATACTAAACAATAATATCAACAAAGAACTTCACACCCCA
>JANTPZ010122915.1:0-13668 GCA_025593235.1 Vachellia pachyceras | reverse complement strand
GGTAAGCGGGGGTTGGTGGGGGATGAAAAGGGAACCGGTTTCAGTGCATGGCGCAAGCCATGCACTGCGTCCCCATCCCTTTTTATTATTATTATATATTTTAATGTATTATTAATAATTAATATAATTATAATAATTAATATATTTAAAATATATTTATATAATACATTTAATATTTTAAATTTATTCTATTTTATTTATTTTTATGGATATGGACTTTAGAATTTGCTGCTGGGTTTAGATTTTTTGGATCAGTAAGGTAAGCAGAATCATCTTTTATC
Organism: Vachellia pachyceras; assembly: GCA_025593235.1. NCBI lineage: Eukaryota > Viridiplantae > Streptophyta > Magnoliopsida > Fabales > Fabaceae > Vachellia > Vachellia pachyceras. The sequence goes on along the minus strand of JANTPZ010122915.1, from coordinate 13,387 downwards.
TTCTGCTTCTAGACAAAATGATAACATTCCATAAAAAACACGTTTATTGATGTGCCTGCTGACTTTCATACTGGAGCTTACCCTGCAACACAAATTGGCAGCATGTTAATTCCATTTGACCATATGGTTACCCATGGGAGCAAATTTCACAGTTTCAGAGGAAGTGGAAAGTATTTGAAGATGCTATTGCTATATGATTAATCACTGTAAGACTGTATCTTAAGTATTTTTTTTAATATCTGCTTGCAGAATGGGGAGGCTATAATTTTTTTAATTATTATAAAAATATTTAAAATTCAATAATTCATAAATAAAAAATGAATAAAATATAATAAATGTATTATATAAATATATTTTAAATATATTAATTATTATAATTATATTAATTATTAATAATATATTAAAATATATAATAATAATAATAAAAAGAAGGGATGGGGACGCAGCGGGCGCCGGTTCCGATGAAAAGATGGCAAATAAGTTAAAGGTATGAATAAAAAATAATAAATGGGGTTTAGTGTGTGGTCCACGTGAGTTATGACTGCAGCAACCACTGCGCTTTTGACACGTCGATAAGATAACGTGGATCTGACATTTTGCTCTCATGACCCTTGAATTTGGTTAAGCTAAGAAGATGACATTTTTCTTAAACGTCCCCTTCTTCCTCCGGCTCACTCAGCTCTGGCCTCAGGGGGATCCACTCATCCACGCTCCCTTGAACTGTTTGCTTTGTACACTTGCATGGATTTTCCCCTTTTGGGTGGATTCCCATTAATGCCTTGTACACTTGCATTAATGATTAACGAATGGCATTAGTTTTTTGGAAAAAAAATAATTTCACTTGCTCTAGCTAGCAACATGCCCAGATAATGAAGAAGCATAATGTAAAAAACCATACCAGACTAGTTGGAAATAGGTGAACCTATCGTGGATGTAGTCTGATTAAGTGGTGAACGAGTGAATGGGTCAATCCAATCACCCGGTGGGGTGAACCATTTTGCTTAAAAAAATCTTTAAAGGCTAAAATCACATAAAAAAATGAAGTTAGGTAGGGAAGATGTGATTAACTAATTTTAAAAATAAATACAGTAATAAAACTAACATCTGATTCTCTTTTTATTATAACAAATTTACTCATGAGGAAATGAGATAAAATCAATTCATTTTATCTCAAAATTTGTTATCATTCATATTTTATTAAACTCTAAAATTTAAAATATGTGTAGAATAAAATAATATTTTAAATTTTACTTATTAATTTTTATAAAATAAAATATAATCTATTAAATTATATTATTTTAATATCGTCGATCTAATTCCGAACTAACCCAATAGGATCCATAAAATCTTAAACTATTATCTCACCTGAATTAACGTTCGATTCAAATGTTAGAGGAGTTATTGTGCCCATTTGACAACACGGTAAAAAAATACTTTTATATAAATTAAATTAAATATGTGAAGGAGATTATCTCATTTTACAAAAAAAATATTGTTAAACTTACGTTTGATTTTTTAAAACGTTTCAAGAAACAAGCTATTTTTCAATAAAGAAGAAAAAACACTGGATGTAAATTTGTCATCGAATTGGTGGCGGTGGGACAAGAGTCATGGGACAAATAAAGAAAAGCAGAGTACATGTCAGCCTTGTCACCCTGAACCGCCGACTGAATCTGGTGTTATAAAATGGGTCAACTTTTTTCCTGCCACTCCGTCTTTTGTATCTTTGACTAATCAAATGAATTAACTAATGTATTAATTATTTTTTTAAAGTTGATTTGATTAACTTATAAACTAATGTATAATATAATAATACTTATCATTATTTTAAAATATATGTTTTAATTAAATAATTTATTTAATATTTTTATTATTCAATAAAATATGGATCCGTTTAGGAATGCGGTAGAGAAATGTTCTTACCATTTACAAGATAAATATGTGAAGGAGATTATTTCGTTTAAAAAAAAAATATTGTTAAACGTACGTTTGATTTTCTTAAATGTGATTTCAAATATGGCCATTAACTAACTCTTACATAAAAAATAAAAATAAGAAGTGGTGGTAGCAGTTTAATACCAGTTCCACCAACAAGTCAACAATAAAAAGGTACCATATTTGACCGTTTAGGTTCGTTGGCAGGTTCAAGGGGAATTGAAACAAGCCGCCACGAGCTTTCATTGTTAACGTGACTTAGTAGTTTAGAAAGGAGGGACAATTATGACTTGGGCTTATGAAAGGCGCAAGGGCGCCCTGGTAATTGTCCGAGCCTCCAAGAATATGAGATTAATAACGACAGAATGTTCCATTTTTTGTGTCTTTCTAGCTTAAGTTCTTTATTATTTAATTGAGTGATCATCAAACTATTTTGAATCTACGATTAATTAATCTCTTTTTAAAGTTTGAAGGGTAGAGTAATTGGTGCGTTTTTATAGATTTCTATAAATATTTTTATATAAATCGAGATAAAACTTTCTTCACGTACTTTCTTTGCAACGTGTAAGATCGCTTTCTATAAGCTAATTTAAACACCCCCTTAAATTATAATGAAAACCTTTAACCAATTAAAAAACACTTTCACACATGTTAAAATAAAACTTCTTTTTATATTTTTACCGGTATACCACCTATTGCTTAAAAGCATTTAAAAAGGCTAATACAAATACTCAATTTTTAACTCAACATTAAGATTTAGATGTCAACATTTGCCAAACATCCATGTTTAGAGTCTCTGTTTATTAAAGCGCTGAAAAATTACGTTTACGCAAGTCAAAATAAAATAATATCCCAAATTTAAATCTTTTGTTTTTGCAACATTATTATCATTTGTAACAGATATGAGACCATGACATTTTGCCCTTTAATACTATGCATTATTGCTGCTGCTGCTGTTTGGAAGAAATGCGGGTATGCTTTCAATCGACTTCAAGTAAAACGGCAACAATTTGAAACAGTGCAATTTATATTTTTATTTTTATTTTGCCAACGCAATTTAGATTATATACCATACCCGTCCATTTCATTCCTTGAAAATTTTCACATGAATTGAATCGATACGATATATTTCCAATATTTTTAAATAAATAATAATTATTAATCGAAAACATGTTTTGTATAATTAAAAAGATAACACAAAATGAATATAATACAAAAAGATAATAATTATTGACAATTTTGATATATTACATTACACAACCCAACCAAACACGGTAATCAGTCCATTACATTAGGATTACATGTAATTCTTTTTTTATAAAATCAAACCAGACCGGCTATTAGGTAATGATTTAGGAAACGTAAGTTAAATTTGGCAAACCCTCTAGACCTAATTCCATCTAAACTTTCGTATAAAGAAAGAATTTGAGCGAACAAATTGAACAATTACATAAAGACAGAAATAAAAATAATAAGTCTCAGTATTTATAAGATTTACATGCAAGTTGATTGATGGGGGTGTAGCTGGAATATTCAGGAGAGTTTGGAAGGGGCAGGAAGATGTTAACTTATTCAATATAGCTAATAAGTATAATACTGCTGAAAACGAAGCCTGGAGAGGGTTGCACGGTTACATAATGATTAATATCCACGAGAGTCTGATCTGTTTCATTCCCATAAATTCCAATCATAATAATACATACAAATCCCTTCCAACATTATTTGGCCAGAAAGATCACTGGGTACCTCATTCAGAGAAGTTGGAAGAGCCATCCCCACAACCCCTTTCAGAGGAGGTTTCCTGATAGAAAGTGTTTGATTGCTTGTTGCAATGGATAGTGCAGATACAAGATGTTTGACAAGCTCTTATCGGAGACTGTATTAGATGCAATCAATAGAGTCAAGTGTCATGCAAGTTTGGACTTTGATTTCCCAGCTTGGAGGTGGTTAAGGGATGGTTATTTTTCTTTGAAATTTGCGTATCAGATTTTATCTAGAGGCATTCAAGATGTACATATTCCTTGGTAAAGTATTTGGAAGCTTAAAGTACCTCGATGGTATCACTTATTTATCTGGACTTGTGATCATGGTAGGTTATTGACAAATCTGGTTCGGTTTCAGGAAGGAATGCACACGTTGGGAATATGTGAAACTTGTTATGTTGTGAATCTATTCTTCATGCGTTGAGAGATTGTTCCTATATCCAGGGGGTTCGGTTGCACCTACTATCAGCTGAGCATTGTGACAGTTTCTTGGGTTGACCAACCAAAATGCTTAGTTAAAATGGTGCCTCAACCAACGATTTATGGTATTGGGATGAGTTTAGAGTGTGTTTCACGGTATTGTATAGACATATCTGGTTGACTTATAATGACCGACTGTTCAATCAATATATTTAGACAGCAAGCGAGTTATTAGCTCACAGTGTCGTTTATCCAGCAAAGTTCGAAGCCGTTCTTGTCTTGCTCACATCCCGCGTTTGGGGTGGACAAGATTAATGTGGATGGCTTAAGGAATGCATCCAATGGTTGCTGCATGTGTGGGGATGTCCTGTGTGACCACAACGGGAAGCTGCTTCAGGCATTTATGTATAGAATTGGTCTAGAAAGTGTCCTATCAACTGAGGCACTGGTGTTGCATGTGGATTGAAGATCGCATTAGATCAAGGTTACTGTATGGTGGTAGTTGAAAGTGGATGGCTGTTGTGAATTAATCCAATCATTGCAATCACCGATCCCATTCTCCCATCCAGATTAATATTCTATTCTCCATGAGATAGGAGGTATGTTGGAACGTGAATTGGAGGTCGAGTTGTTGCAGTGCTGTTACGATGCTAATATATTTGCGGATGCCCTTAATGTGGCGGCTGACTTTCTAATGATAGTCTTCCTGAGGAGATTGGACGGCTTTTGATGTAGAATCATGATAATATTGACTTATTGTCACAGGAACTTGGTTGCTGAGGGGTTCATTTTCTATAAAAAAAACATTACTATACGAACTAGAAAAAATAAAATTTATCAACTCTATTGAAAACTCAAAGAGTTCTGATTTTATATTTATTTAATTCATATGATACAATTAAAAAAAACTAATATTAAACACAGGCAGTGTAAAAAATATACTAAATATTTAATGTATATGAAGATATATTACAAATCTCTTTTGAAGTACGCGAGAGAGGAGATAAGACGCAGTGCTATTGTAGTGGTGTTTTGGAAAAGCGATGGAGAATTGTTTTTACCATTTACGAGATAAATTTGTGAAGAAAATTATATTATTTTGCTGAAAAATAGTGTTGAACGCACATTTGAGGTATTCAAAAGCTTTCCCTAACACTTCTGTACTCTTATATGTTGATTGGGTTTCACCACATCCCAAAATATAACTGATTAAAAGTAATTTGACTAATTCATTTAAAAACGAAAAATAAGGAATGGCTGAAGTTGGGAGTTGCAGAGTCACCTACTCCCTCCAATGAAGAACAATGCAGACGATTGGCTCACCTCACTCATCATCCACATTCAACTCGCTCTTCCTCTCACCCTTTTTAATTCACATCCACTTCTCATCACTCTCCTACCCCACCGCACAGTACACAACAATTTAACAAAAACTCCTGATGATTCATGTCATTTTGACAAATTCATCAGAATAAAAAATTTGAAAGATGATAGTTAACGTGTTATAAATTAAAATATTTTTTACCTTAACCCTTGTTGAATAATGTGTACTAAATGAGCATTAATTGGTAAAATTGAAAATGGGTATTAATTATTGTGATAAAACAGAGAGAATGAGCATTAATTATTCTCAAAATCACTTATATTTTGAAAGAAATCTTTCATTCAGAAGTGATTTAATTATATTATAGATAGAAGAGAGTAATAACATGAAATTATTATGAAGTTTCGAGAAAGACACTTAATTATTTAAATGTTATAATGACAAATTAGAAGTGTATATGTTGTTTCCTTTTGATGTCATCAGACTTTTAATATTAATCATGTCTCAATTGTACTGCTTGAACAATCACGACTTTTCAACTTCTGAATTTCCTTTTCTCCAACAACAGTTTGTAAAAGCTCCTGAACTGAATTATTGGCGATTTGTTCCTTGCATTGTACCGCTTCATTTCAATTAACCCAGCTGAATATTTTACGAGATTTTCCTCAAAGGGCTGAAACAAACTCACTATCCTGTCTATTTTAATCATCGGTTAGCGCTTTCGGGGGGAGAATTATTTTTACATGTTTGCACAACAAGAGCTATAATAATAGTAAGTGCCAATTAATCCACTGGCCACTGAGCTGCCGGCCAGAGTTGGAATATGTCAGACGGCCTTCGAACTTAAATAGTCATCAAATAAACCAATTCAAATACTCCATCCATTCAGATTTATAAACGTATTTTTGAAGTGTTTTTCATATTTCATGACAAAATATTCTAGGAAATAGCACTAATTCATTAATGGTCATAATAATTCCAAAAAATATCCTTCTTCACTAAGTGCGAGATCATTAAGATTCGATGGCTGGCTTTCGCAGTTTTCTCCAGACATATTTTGCAAATTGAAATGGAAGGAGTATTATCGAATTTTCTTTATCTGTTTGCTTATTTTTGGACGGTGATTAGAAGAACAAGTCTTTTGCTGTCAAGGAGGGATCCAAATTGTTTGAACGAATGGGGTATTTAAAAAATGAATTCCCAATGTGTGGTGGTGGGTGTTAGGTGATTGGTAGGGTGTGATGGATTCGATTCAAGTGGGTAATAAATGATATTGTTACGTATACGTAGTTGGTGAAAAAGGGGCTGGTAACGTGCGAGTGTCCCCGTGAGGTCAACCGCAAATTTCAGCAAATCACCCGCCAGCCCTTCATTAACCCCACCCCTCCACGCACAGTTCAAAATTCAAATGCTCCCTCCTCCTATTTCCCCTTTATTTTCAGAATATACATATTCACATGTATATAGAGACTTGGTCCAAAAGAAGGTGGTGAGGCCAAGATTCTTAGACTTGTAAAAGAGGTATACATGCATATAGCTAGATTCATCTGTCGGGTTGACCAGTTTTGCTGCTATAGCTAGGACTTTAACTCGATTTAGAAACGCACGCAAAATAACCCTAATTGAGTTCAGGAGTGTTCATTTTGTCCCTCTCTTGACATGTAAACCCCCAGTTGCGGGCCAATCTAAGTTTTCTAAGTGATGTGGTCAGATAAAGAAGTTTATGAGAGCACGACAAATGAACAAGACAGATAGTTTAAATCTTGGTATTAAGTTACTCTCACTTGATGGTACTGTTTGGTATGCCATGTGCAGAAGCAAAAAATCATATAATTTGCATGACAATCACGTATTCAAGTTTCGGTTTTAACTTTTAACACATCTGTGTGGTGAGGGAAAGGGCAAGACAATGGCATAAGAAGATGATGATAACTCCGTTGGCTAGTTTTCACGATAGGCACGAAACTGTAAACCTAAAAAAAAACCGGGGAATAGAGAGAAGGAACAGAAGGCACTGGAGCATTCGCCGTTGCAGGATGAAAGTGACTGTGATTGGCTAAGTGCGAGACTGGGATGAGTACGTATAATGGGTGAATCCTGAACAACTTGCCTTTAATGACACTGACAGATTCCGTATATTAGCTCAAGCTTCTCCCCATCACTTGCCCTCGCTTCTTGTAATGCCCTATCACTGATTCTGCTTTTGGTCTTGTTACCGTGGTTCTACCCATTTTCGGATTCTGGAGTTTTCTTTTTGTCATTCTTCATATGCTTCATAAATTTTAAGAAAAGCAAGGGGAAGCGCGGAAACATATGCAAGGCATGCTCCAGGAAACAAATAATAGTAATCACGAGAAAGAAATATAGCCCCGCTTGCAAACATTTCGTTTGAGGTTATTAATTAGTACCATGACCCCTCATTGGAGCCTCCCTCTCCTCCAAAGTGAAACTTTCAGTTTCCTCCACTTTCAAGGCCTTCTTTTCCCCCATCTTTCTGGTGACAAGTCCTGAGTTTGTGTGCTCATACGCAAGAATAAAATGATTAACCCTCTCATCCCCCTCAGAAGTTTGTGCTCAAGCGAGAGCCCAATCTAGCCCTGAGTTTTTATTGAATTGTTTTTTCCGCCGCCTGAAAAAAGGGGTTAGCAAAACCGAATCGAACCAAGTTTATTTTCAGTTCGGTTGATTCGGCTTTTGTAGTTTGGTTCGATTATCTAAAAAAGAAATCAATTAAAACCGAATCAGATATATAATATGTTTTTATTTAGTAAATTATTAAATAGTATTATATTTATATATTTAGTAAGCTGTAAATTATTAAATCTTATTATTACTTGTACATTGCATAAAATATTATAATATATTATATTTAGTAAATTATTAAACATTATATTTCGGTTAATCGAATAACCAAACCGAAATATTTTGATTAATTTGATTTCTTTTTTATGTTTAAAATTAGTTTAATTCTATTTTTTGGTCAATTCATTTTTTTTTGGGTACAAAACGAGGCTCAAAGGCCAAATGAAAGACTAAAACTGGAAAACACTAATGGGGAATAATTCCCAAAACTCCTTGGACACTAAGGCCCTTAAATGTGCAGGGCACTCCTCATACTCTATCGATCTTGTGAGCCCCTCTTCTGCTAAAGTATCAGCAAGCATGTTCTGTTTTCTTGAGATATGGACCACTTTCACCTCCCATTCAAAACCCAAGATCTCACGGATTTTGGAATGTATCAGACTCCCTGGCTCATTTGGTTGCTGTTCGCTAATCATAACCACCAATTTCTTAGAATCAGATTCTAGTATGACTCTCCTGTAGCCCCGATCCCAAGCCATAGTCAAGCCCCTAAACATTGCCAGCTGCTCCGCCTCCAATACAGTGCAGGGTCCAATATGCTGTGCAAATCCTGCTCTCCATCCATCCACATGGTCTCGAAAAACTCCCCCACATCCTGCTATCCTCCTGTTATGTGACATCGCTCCATCAACATTCAATTTAATCCAACCCAGCTCCGGAGGACTCCATTTCACTGATATGCCAGTTGTTCCTATTTAACCTAACTCCTCTTGCAACTTCACATAACTTCGGCACACGAATTTAATATCCTTTAGTGGATCATTTGGCCTGACAAAGTCCTGTTCGAACACATGTTGATTTCTCCATTTCCACAATTTCCATATCGCAACCCCCCAAATTAAGTTCCATGCCACATCAGGTTCCTTACTCATATTTCTTCTCAGATTGGTAATAAACCAATCCTTCAAGGATGCTGAGTAAAATGCTGAGCTTTGTCCAGGATCAATCATTTGATTCCAAATCTGTCTGGCATAAACACAGTCCCTTAATATATGCAACGTCGTCTCATTACCTGCATTACATTGCTGACACCTTGCCAGAGTAGCTGCCCACCGGCTCCTCCAGCTGTTTGTGGGGAGTCTATCCTGAACTGCTAACCACATAAACACCCTTATCCTTTCCACACCTTGCCATTTCCATATTTCCTTGTAGACCTGACTGCATCTGCTGAAAGATTGCTTTTCCAAAAGGAAATACGCACTCTTTATAGAGAAAATTCCCTCTTCTGTCGCTCGCCATGTTATTCTATCATTCCCTGCACTATTCCTCGGAGGTGGCGTGGCTATTAGCTTCTGTAAAATATCTCCTGGTAGGATTGAAGTTAGTCTGTGGAAGTCCTACGTACCATTAAACACCCAATCCGCCACTTTGCTATCTTCTTCCTTTTCTGATAGCTGGCGCATGCAGACCTGCTTAAGATTTCCATCAAGTACCAACCGGCAGTCCTTAAAGAAACTTACAAACTTCCCATCTCTAATATGCCATCCTGTTCCTTCTTCAATTAAGCTCCTCTGTTGCACTACAAACTTCCATAGTGCTGAATCACCATTCTTATATTCCAGTAAATGATTCTCACCATGAATCATATACTTATGGAGTAAAACATCTATCCATAAACACCACTCACCAATTTCCAAGTAACTTTTGCCCCACAAGCATTATTGAAGGATGAAAGTCTCTTCAGCCCAATTCCACCATTGCTCTTAGTTTTGAGTAATAACTCCCACCTCACTGGATGATATCCGTGAGATCCTTGGTTGTCTCCCCATATAAAATTCCTTTGCAATTTCTCCACCTCCTGATAGACTGTTATAGGTACTTTAGACACCATCATTGGGTAGACTGGAATAGCATTTAGAACAGATTTGGCAAGTGTGATCCTCCCAGCTAGAGTTAGAGAATTTGCCTTCCACTTTGCCAATTTATCCTTCACCTTATCCACTATATACCTGTATGTTTCTGTGGGCTTTTTTCCTCTCTGCATAGGCACACCCAGATACCTCGCCATCTCCCCAGTCGCCTTCATGCCTGTAATTTCACCTATCTTCTGCCTAACAGTAGTAGGGACCCGAGCAGAAAAAAACATTGAAAACTTGCTTCTGTTCATACATTCTCCAGAGGACTTACAAAACTTATCTAAGCAGCCCATCATGATTTTTGCTTGTTTCTCAGTAGCAACTCCGAATAGAAGTAAATCATCTGCGAACATCAAATGAGATATAAGAGGACCATCTTGCCCCATAGTAACAGGTAAAAAATGAATAGAAGTAATTCATTTTTTATCGAACACTGAATCGACAAACCAAATGAGCATCCCTGCCTGAACGAGCCTAGTGGGCAATTCGATTCATGGGCTTTATTTTAACCTTGAAAGGGCCTGCTAAGCCCATAATTGGCAAAACCTGAAAAACAGAGCGAAGAAAAGGGAGCGAAAGAAAAAAAAAATGGGAGCGAACGATATCACTTGGTTGTTTAATCGCCATCATCCCAAGACTCACTCGTGTTAGCCTAGTGGGAGCGAACGATATCTGGTTTAGGCTCATAGCCTCATACCACTACCCTATCTGTGGGCTGTGCTGTGCTCTCTCATCTGCAATTGTGGAGGAAGCAAGGAAGGAATACGATGTCTTATGTCCCTCCTCACCTCAGGAGCTCCAGCTCCACTTCTGTTGCCACCAGAATTCCATCTCTCGCCCACGACACCAACGATCACAGCAAAATTGCCAATTCTCATTTTCACACCTCCCTCACTCCTCCCTCCTCCTCCAGCTTCTCCAATTCCTCTCGCCGGACCTCCGGAGCTCCTCCTCTGCCCTGCACTCTCTCCGTCCCCGACCCCGTCTACCCTCACTGGCAGCCGTCTGAACGCGTCTCTCGTATGATGCCCGAGCAGGTTTCCTTTTCTGTTGTTTTTCCGATGGTTCTTTCTTATTCATCCTTCAACTTAGATGCATCTAGTTTCGGTCATTTGGGGAGGAATGTGTGTGTTTGAACACGTGTTTAGGGTTTTGGAGGTTTTCTCGATTTCCCGTGTTTCATTTCTGTTGTCACTGGTCGTTTTATGTTTCTTGTCATACATTCTTTTGCTCCTTCACTTGTTATTTCTGTTGTAAAATGTGTTTTCGGATGAATCACATCTTTGAAGAAAAAAAATTCATCTTCGTTTGTAGTTCGAAGAGTTGGACAGTAGCTTACAGTGTTTCCATTCTGTCAGTGGAGCAAATTATGCTAGACTTGAAGTGGCAGGCATCAGAAGCTAAATTATTTGTCAATCACAAGTATTTACTCGGGAATTTATTGTGCAGACGTATAGTTCTGTTGGAAATAGGTTTAAGATCTGGTGTCATGTGCTGATAGTTAATGCCATGCAACAATGGCTATCTTGATAATGAATTTAGCTTTCAATCTTGTATTTTCTTCGGAGAAGTTGCTCCGATTTGTCTCTATTAGGCCGCCTTTTAAAAGCTATATAAATACTTCTTAAATATTAATTATATTGTGATACTGAACTCTATAGATTACATGCTTCTCATTTGCAGATTGAAGAGGTTCGACTGCGTCTTAATCTCGATGTTTCTGTTGCTTCTGACTCTCCTCTTGCACCTGCACCAATTGAATCATTTTCAGACATGGTAGCTAATGTTTTAAATCAGACCCATATTTCTTGTTTTCAATTTTTAGACATTATGGAAAATAAGGGGAAAACGATGGACTTATTAATTTACAGTGCTTGAATGCAAGTATCATGAAGGATATTGCTTATCATGAATACACAAGGCCAACTTCTATCCAGGCACAAGCCATGCCAATTGCTCTTAGTGGAAGGGATCTATTGGGTTGTGCTGAAACTGGTAGTGGAAAGACTGCAGCATTCACCATTCCTATGATAGAGGTCTAAGCTCATGTACTTGGAATGTTTATCTAATTTTGCATTTTCCCCTTAGATATCATGTGGCGGCAATCAAACAAATAGCAAATTAAGTGACCATCCTTTTCTTGTGATTCGATTTCATTCCTGTTTTATTTTGTAGAATTGCTTGGCTCAACCACTGATTCGGCGTGGTGATGGTCCTTTAGCATTGGTTTTGGCTCCTACTAGAGAGCTTGCTCAGCAAATAGAGAAAGAGGTGTTGTTTTTATTCATACGCTATATTTGAATTTGTGACTATTCTTTGTCACTTTTTACTCTACCTTGAGCATGCATGTCTTCTTATGTTATGGTTTTCCCTATGGGATCAATTTTACCCTGTTCTTAAGTTTTTGGATAAGTGGTGATTGTGTTGCATTTGAGGCTCATGAGTTATTTGTACCTTCTTGCTCTTTCCATATTGGAATTTGGAGTTTTATCAAAGATTATTTGTTCATTGAACGCAAGGTTATTTCTATCTTTTTTTTTAATTATTGAAATTCTTTTGTTTCGGCTGAATCTAGGAGCTTTACTGATTCATTTCTTTCTCGTTAATCTTTTCCCACTATTTGCACGCATTGTTGTAATCATGCTAATGATTCTGAGGTATTTTTGAAATTTTGCAGGTTAAAGCTTTTAGCAGATCACTTGAATCATTAAAAACTGCAATAGTTGTAGGTGGAACTAACATTGAGAAGCAGGTGACTAAATGTTGAGTCATATTTTTGTATTTTTATGCCTATGCTAGCTAAGGTTTTGCATGTTAAAACTTTAATTGTATGCATTAGTAATGTTATTTTAGTATTTTATAAATTTATAACGGTCTATAATGAGTTTATACCCATGCCATCTAAGATCTAACCCTGGCAAAGATGTTACCAATGGTTTGATTTATGTTTGTTACTTTACTATCAATTGAAACCTTTATGATATGTTGAGTTCACGATTGCTTTTGTACTTTTTAATCTTCCTACCCTTAAGGTAACATATTTTTGGGGATTTGTGCTTATTTTCAATATGATAGAGATCTGAGCTACGGGCAGGAGTTGACATAGTGGTTGCTACTCCTGGAAGATTCATCGACCATTTACAACAAGGCAATACTTCCCTTTCTAGAATTTCTTTTGTTGTTCTAGATGAGGCAGATAGGATGCTTGATATGGGTTTTGAACCACA
>JANTPZ010122914.1:0-13900 GCA_025593235.1 Vachellia pachyceras | reverse complement strand
TCGTGTTGCACAGAATTGAAAATGAGAATCATGGCTTACGGATCTGGACTCTGGAGGCAACGGAAGACTCACCGGAACCAATTCCGTTTTGCTGAGTGGTTATGGTAAATCACAGTGGAACTCGGCCTACACGAAATTATAAATTGTAAATAGATCCCAAAAATACTTTTTTCTTTTGAAAAATAACCATCATCTCCTATGGTTTAGTTCGATCATTAAAAAAAAAAAAAAGGTTAGGTAGCATTTTTGTCATGGAAGTATACAAGTTTGAGCACTGTATATCTGGAAGTTTTCAAGGGACCAGATTCACCACGGAAATTTGTAAAACGAATAAATTTTCATCTGGGCCAACGGAAGCATGACGACCGTTTGCCAAGTCGGATATATTGCCACGTCATCCTCCACGCTGTTTAACTCCCTAAACCTCTCTTCCTTTTGATTTACATGTTAGCTTGCCAAGCAGGATGCTCATTTGAATGATGAGTGTGTATAATTCGGGAGCAAAACCAAACCTTTTGAAACCGAACACAGAGAATGCGGTTCAGGAATTGATGTTTCCAAACCGTTTTTTCCAGTTCCGGTTCTGTAAGTCATGCACTGATCTCATTCCGATGAGAACTATTCCTCATTCGAATGCGTGACAGACACCTTTCTGACGAATTGAAGTTAGAGAGACTCAATCGAATGAGTTGTTCACATGAATCGAATATTCATTTCCAAACCGTTATTCACAGGTACGGTTTAAAAAGATACGACGCTTCGTACAATTCGAAGTAGTTTTATTCTTCATTCGAATGAACTTACGGATTCGATTAAGTTATTCTCCTCATTCGATTAAGTATTTCTAAACCGCCGTATTCCTACATGGTTTAGAAGGTGAGGACGATGCATCCATTCGAATGAATGTAAGAACCGAAGGTAGAGTGACTCCCTCGAATAAGGCATTAAGTCGATTCGAATATGGAGCTCCAAACCGTTGTTCTCTGGCGGGTGTATAAGGTTTTTACGCCCTATTTATTAGAATGATATTTATTCTTCAATCGAATGAAGTTACCCATTCGAATAAGTTCTTCCACTTATTCGATTATGGATTTCTAAACTGTCATGTACTTTTACGGTTTAGAAAGTGAGGATGATTCATTAATTCGAATGATTTGTATCTCTCATTCGAATGAGTGGATTGAGCGAATTCGAATGTGGATTTCCAAACCGTTCTTTGCACAATCGATTTAGAAAGTGTGGACGCGGCATCCGATACGATTTATCTTTCAATCGAATGAAGTTACCTATTCGAATAAATTCTTCCACTTATTTGATTATGGATTTCTAAACCGTTGTGTACTTTTATGGTTTAGAATGTGAGGATGATTCATTAATTCGAATGATTTGTATCCCTCATTCGAATGAGTGGATTGAGCGGATTCGAATGTGGACTTCCAAACCGTTGTTCGCACAATCGATTTAGAAAGTGTGGACGCGGCATCCGATACGATTTATCCTTCAATCGAATGAAGTGACCTATTCGAATAAATTCTTCCACTTATTCGATTATGGATTTCTATACCGTCGTGTACTTTTACGGTTTAGAAAGTGAGGATGATTCATTAATTCGAATGATTTGTATCCCTCATTCAAATGAGTGGATTAAGCGGATTCAAAAGTGGACTTCCAAACCGTTGTTCACACAATCGATTTAGAAAGTGCAGAGGCGGCATCCGATATGATTTATCCTTCAATCGAATGAAGTGACCTATTCGAATAAATTCTTCCACTTATTCGATTATGGATTTCTAAACCGTCGTGTTCTTTTATAGTTTAGAAAGTGTGAACGATGCTCCATTCGGATTAACTGATTCATGTAAGGTTTTCCAATCCTTTTTTTCACTTACGGTTTAGAAAGCATGGATGCTTAATGTTTACCATATTCCATTGACCCATCGAGGGTCAACAATTTAGTTAGAGCAATAATTACATTGAAAAACATCGAAACTGAGAAAATTGATCAACACTCCAGGAGTTAGAGCAAAAATTACAGATGAAATACATCGAAACTGGAAAAGCAGAAACTGGTAAAAACTTGAGGGGCCAGTGGTATGGTAAACAACCTAGATGGTGACTCCATTGAAAGTGATAAATGAAGGTATTTGGAATTCATGAGATGAAGCAAACCATAAGGTTGCGATAAACAAAGAATCTTGAACATTCTTGGTTTGTCGCAACATCATGGTTTGCTTCATCTGATGAATTCCAAATACCTTCATTTCGTGCAGTATGAAGTGACATGGATTCATTTCCATTTGTCACGTTCATTTATCTTTCCGTTGAATATGACAAACTTCAATCTCTGCATTTCCCTTGGTTTGAGGAGACATTGCAATGCATCAAGATTCCCATTCCACACCGTGGCTGATGCTAAGGTGTAGAAAGTGTCTTCTACACCGAATGTGTGACAAACGGTTTAAACCATGTGAAACTGAAAACTCTTTTATATTCAAATGCAACAATGTACTAATCCGGATGAATAAGGTTAACCATTCTACACTGTGGATGATGCTAAGGTGTAGAAAGTGTCACCTTCTACACCGTATGTGTGATAAACGGTTTAGAACGTGCGAACACAGCAATGCTTTTATATTCGAATGCAACAAAGTACTCATTCGAATGTATAAGGTACCCATTCTACATTGTGGCTGATTCTAAGGTGTAGAAAACATGCTTTTATATTCGAATGCTACGAAGTACTCATTCGGATGTATACGGTTACTGATTCTACACCGTAGTCAAGATGTAACGGTTTAGAAAGTCTTGATCCTCTACATCGGAGCCCATTCGAATGACATAATCCTCTCATTCGATTGGATAAATGTCATACATTCTACGTCGTTGAGACAACTGCGGTTTGGAAAGAAGTCTTTCCACACTATAGTTAAGATGTAACGGTTTAGAAAGTCTTGATCTTCTACATCGGAGCTCATTCGAATGACACAATCCTCTCATTCGATTGGATAAATGTCATACATTTTACGCCGTTGAGACAACTGTGGTTTGGGAAGAAAACTTTCTACACCGAATGAATGCAGTAAGGTTTGGAAACTTTGGGTCTCGATAATTCATATACATTCATTAATGTTTGTTCGTTAATGGAAATTCGGTGTACAAATCTCAATATACGAATGAATTGTATACAAATTTTACTAATGTTTCTATTTCTAATGTTTATTCTCCAATGTTGAGACAATAAACTTTCACAAATTCATTTACATCATAAACAAATGTAGGTGCATAACTCCCCTATAACTTGTCCCTGTCTCTTCCTCGCACGGGAGGCAACTTATTTCTTCGACTTGCTGCAATTACGTTGTATCGCTGGGTTAAAAGACGCAATGTTGTGATAGCTGGTTCTCCGCACCATGTGAGACTAGGGGGTGAGTATGGCAGATCAGTCGGCGTCGACGATGTACATCCATCACCACGATATTGGATTGCACGAGATGATTTTTGGCTGACATTACTACAGATAGTAGTTGTCCTAAGTTCTCTCTTGTTGGGAATAGGAAATTGCATCTCCACATCGACGTCATGCTGCATGGGATATTCAGCTGCTCCCTCCTCGATAACTACTTCTGAGCTCATTCCAGGCTACAAAATGGACGGACAAATTAGCTTCAAATGTTGATGACCAATATTTCACTAAAACAAAAACAAAATATGCCAATTGACTTTTGTACGTTATATAATGTGCGACCACTTTGCAAATCAACATGGATCCCATCCCTGTTGGAGTGCGACTTCTATAAAAGGCCCTTCCACCACGTGGTCTTGACGTCTGTTGAGGTTCTTGGGATGGTGTGTCACAGCTGGTTGGAGCTTTACGTTTTGCACGTGGTCTTGACGTTTGTTGTGGTTCTTGGGATGGTGTGCCACCAGATGTTTGAGCTTGTTTACAAGTTGCTCGGTTGTGTCCTGATTGATGACATACACTGCATTTAGATGTGGATCCTTTTTTTGACAACTTATAAGGTGGAGGTGGAGGCAAATCATATGACATATCACCACATCGTTGTGGTAATTGGTCTCCCTGGGCCTCATGTCCTTTAGCCATTTTCTGCCTTCTTACATATTCTTTAGTTCGGATCCTAGTCTTCCTAGGTCTCTTTGGCAAGGTACATAATGATGGTGGTTCCATAGGCTGGAACTTCTCAATGGCCCAGAATTTTTTCCCTCTCACAGGTTGATACTTGGTTCTATAGGAAGATAGATATGGATCTTTATGGAAGAATCTAGATATTTGGGTAATTGGATCTATTTTGGAATGATATAAGGCACATATTGCATGCTGACAGGTATGCCAGTCAAGTCCCAAGTCCAACAAGTGCGTTGCTTTCTATTAATAAACACCGTATGCCTATCATCCCTTTCAGTTACCTCATACCTATCATCACCATTATAGAACACACTACAACCCATTGCCAAATTCTTATTGTCCTCGAACAAGGAACCATTCTTGGGGCTGAAGTTCCCCCTTCACCTACTTACATTTTTTTCACTTTCTGCCTACTTAGTCATCAATTTGATCCTTATCCCGTCAATCATTGCAATAATTGGTAGATACCTCAATTCATCAATCTAGGCATTAAAGTTCTCAATTATATTGTTATTAACAATCCATAACAAACATCTGGTGCTGAAATAAGCTCTGACCCAACATTTTGGAGAATATGAAATTGCTGCTTCTGCTGCTTCTCTACTTAGTGATCCCATAGCTTTTAAGTTATCCTTGAATTGTTCTTCAAAGGTGCTCCATGCACATGAGAAGAACTTCTTCTTCAACTCATTTCCCCTCCGTCTTTTACTCCAATTACCATATATGTGCCTAGCACATAGTCTATGCTCAGCCTCAAGTAAGACCTTCGACACTGCCACGTGCAAACCCTGTAGATATATCACCAACAAATTGGCAATTATCATTTGAAACGTCAATTATGAAATTCGTGAATTTCACAATAAAACAAACTTTCTGCATGTCAGATATAATAGTAAGGCGCTGCCCATTTTCCAAATCTAATGATCTCTGCAACCATTTAAGAAACCACCTCATATTGAGAGCGTTTTTCTTCTGAGTAATCCCCATAGCTATTGGAAAGAGGGAATCATCTACATCAAGTCCAATCGCTGTTAGCAGAATGCCTCGAGCGTTTCCTTTGAGGAAGGTCCCATCTACCCCAATTATGGGTCTGTAGCCTACCCTCCACCCAGTTTATGATTGAAGGTAAGTTCATATTTTACAAAGTTTCAACACATAAAAGCTAATATTATTGGTACCTTTAAAGCATGGAAGCATAAATACAATCTACTGAATACCATTTTTCCATTTTCAAGTGCCTCTTTGCTCACCTCAATTGATACATCAGATCCAGGATTAGAGGTCTTCAGCTCATTACAATACGCATCCAAATTATTGAACTCATCAATATAACCCCCTTCCAACTCTTCCATAATGAGCCTCTTTGCCCTCTTGCACTTGTATTTGCTCACATTCAGTTTCAATTCAATCTCGATATCTTTCTTCATGTCTGCAACTCTATATTTTGGCTTCTCTTGAACCTTTCTCCTAAAATACGCCGCTAGCCACTTAACGTTGCCCTAGGGTTCTTAAAAACCCTACTACAACTGTGCTTTAATAACAAAGTCTTGACTACCAGACCCGGGTTTGACCTATCTTTGGAAGCATATAGGACAAACGGGCATCCCTTTTGACATTTGGCCTGAACTCTCCATGGCTCACTTTTAATAAGCCTCAACTTCACTCATGCTTTTATGGCATAGTCATTTATTGCACGGACAAGCTCATTTTTTCTGCAAATGTCTCACTAACCATGAAAAAGGATCTCCACCCAACAGTATCTTCTTGGACCCTTACTTTTATTGGAGGCCCATTAATGTTGTCAATGCCAAACTCATCATCTTCGTGATCACTGCCATCATCAGCAACATCTGCTAACATCAACTCACATGTAGGGCTTACATGATCATCTTCATCGTCACTGTCATCATCACTACTGTCACCCCCAGTACCACCCCTTTCACTTTTCAGATCCTCACTATTGTTACTATATCCATAATTTTCTCCATTATCATGACGTACTGTACCAATTTTCACTTCTGCTTTCTTCTCCCCAAACTCGACAGTGAATTTGCTTGAGTAACCAACCTCAGCTCTTAAACTCTCTAAAAACCCAAAATCTTCATCACTAACCTCTTTCCCAAGAACGGCAGCACTATCCCCACCACACGCCATTAAAGATTATTACTCAGAATAGAACGGTCTTACAATACAATCACCGAAAAACAAAGATCACAGTGGGCATTGGATCATATCTCAGACCAATCTCACTGGCGTTGCTTTTTCGCGAGCACAACTATCACTGCACGTTTCATAGCACGAACACTTTAAATTTGGTTGTGAGGATGATATCTTGTGACTTGTATGGTGACAAGTAGAAATAATGCTACCTGTCATGTTTTAAACACTTAAACACGTTTCGCTCCAACTTAAACACGTTTAATTTGAATGAGTGATAAAACTCATTTGAATGGATATGGCACATTAACTTTCTACACCGTACTCAAACAACGGTGTAGATATAATTATCCGAATCACCTTAGGAACTTATTCGATTGAGACGCGCTAACTTCATCTCGTCCATTCATTCCGATCAGGAATAAAACTCATTCGATTGGATAAAGCTTCATCACTTTTTACACCGTACTAAAAAACAACAGAGTAGAAATAAAACTCATTCGAATCATCTCATTCATTTCATCCATTCATTCGAATGAGGAATAAAAATAATTCGAATTGCTGAGGCGTCCTCAATTCCTATACCGTTGTTCATGAAAAACGGTGTAGAAATAATTATTCGAATCACCATAGGAATTCATTCCATTGAGGCGCTAACTTCATTTCGTCTACTCATTCCAATTCGGGATAAACACATTCGAATGAATGTAGAGTCCTCATTTGCTACACCGTACTAAAAAACAACGTTGTAGATATAATTATTCGAACCACGTCAGGAAGACATAACTTCGTCTATTCATTCGAATGAGTGAAATAACCCATTCGAATGGATGCAAACGTCTTTAATGAGTGACTTTAACTTCAGTTAGGCTCTAACTCCTGGAGTGTTCAAGAATTGATTATTTCTCACTTTCAATCCTATTATGTCGTTTTAAACCGTTTTTTGTATGTACGGTGTAGAAAGTTTAATAAGATGATATACATTCGAATATCTCATTTTCTTATTATGGATATTATTTGAATTGAGGGTATTTTTCACTCAGTTAACGAACAAATCATTGTAATCGCCAAATGTCCAAATTTATGCTTCACCATGTGGCGTCAGTGGAAATGATGAAAAACGGTAAGTGAATGATTGCCCAGGAGTGAAAATAACAATATACCGTT
Organism: Vachellia pachyceras; assembly: GCA_025593235.1. Classification (NCBI taxonomy): domain Eukaryota; kingdom Viridiplantae; phylum Streptophyta; class Magnoliopsida; order Fabales; family Fabaceae; genus Vachellia; species Vachellia pachyceras. The sequence goes on along the minus strand of JANTPZ010122914.1, from coordinate 6,432 downwards.
CTTCCAGATTAAATGATACTGAAGATTAAAATGATAACATTACAATAAAACTGGGAAAATGACAAGAACAATCCAGATTAGGAATTCATAACAATATTCTTCCTTGTTGCTACAACATTTAAACCTACAAAGTTGAACCATCCAGGAGTGAGTGCAATATCATTAACAATCCAAATTAAATACAATGGAACTAAACAATCCAGATGACCGCTTGATGGGATGGGCCAACGGAATATATTGAACAAGGTGAACAAGCTACATGGGAAGGAAGCAAATGATGACCTTTGCATGGGAAATCAGCCATTGACGATGACGACACTGAAGAAGACGATGATACATAACACTGGTAAGGAATAATCGATAAACCCTGGAGTGTTTATCCATTGCTTCCATCCAGTCTCATGTTTCGTCCCCTCTTCAGCGTCGACATAATCAGAGCTGTAGAGAACCGAATACAACTTCTTCAGGTGGGGAGAGTATGTGTAAACGAATAAACACTAGAGTTTCAAAGGATATCAAGGTTTTAAAGGCAGTAGTAGTTGAAGGGTTGTTGGGTGAAATTTTATGGCTACACAGATATGATGTTAAATGTTCAAGATCAGGAATCAAGGAGCCCTATACCTAAACTGTTCATTTCCAAACCTCTTGTCTGGAATTACGTTTCACACATGCACTAACTCCTGGATTGTTTGTTCAAGAATTGATTGTTTCTCACTTTCAATACTATTTAATCTGCTATTAAACACTCAATACACAATTCAAAACCGTAAAAGAACACGACGGTTTAGAAATCCATAATTGAATAAGTGGAAGAATAATTGTTTCTCACTTTCAATGCTATTTAATCTGCTATTAAACACTCAATACACTATTCAAAACCGTAAAAGAACACGACGGTTTAGAAATCCATAATCGAATAAGTGGAAGAATTTATTCGAATAGGTCACTTCATTCGATTGAAGGATAAATCGTATCGGATGCCGCATACACACTTTCTAAATCGATTGTGCGAATAACGGTTTGGAAGTACACATTCGAATCTGCTCAATCCACTCATTCGAATGAGGGATACAAATCATTCAAATTAATGAATCATCCTCACTTTCTAAACCATAAAAGTACACGACGGTTTACAAATCCATAATCGAATAAGTGGAAGAATTTATTCGAATAGGTCACTTCATTCGATTGAAGGATAAATCGTATCGGATGCCGCGTCCACACTTTCTAAATCGATTGTGCGAACAACGGTTTGGAAGTCCACATTCGAATCCTTTCAATCCACTCATTCGAATGAGGGATACAAATAATTTGAATTAATGAATCATCCTCACTTTCTAAACTGTAAAAGTACATGACGGTTTAGAAATCGATAATCGAATAAGTGGAAGAATTTATTTGAATAGGTCACTTCATTCGATGGAAAGATAAATCGTATCGGATGCCGCGTCCACACTTTCTAAATCGATTGTGTGAACAACGGTTTGGAAGTCCACATTCGAATCCGCTCAATCCACTCATTGGAATGAGGGATACAAATCATTCAAATTAATGAATCATCCTCACTTTCTAAACCGTAAAAGTACACGATGGTTTAGAAATCCATAATCAAATAAGTGGAAGAACTTATTCGAATGGGTAACTTTATTCGATTGAAGAATAAATATCATTCGAATAAATAGGACGTAAAATTCGACATCCACCAGAGAACAATGGTTTGGAGCTCCATATTCGAATCGGCTCAATGCCTTATTCGAGGGAGTCACTCTACCTTCGGTTCTTACATTCATTCGAATGGATACATCATCCTCACATTCTAAACCGTGCAGGAATATGGCGGTTTAGAAATATTTAATCGAATGAGGAGAATAACTTAATCGAATCTGTAAGTTCATTCGAATGAAGAATAAAACTAATTCGAATTGTACGAAGCCTCGTATCTTTCTAAACCGTACCTGTGAACAACGGTTTGGAAATTAATATTCGATTCATGTGAACAACTCATTCGATTGAGTCTCTCTAACTTCAATTCGTCAGAAAGGGGTCTGTCACGCATTCGAATGATGAATAGTTCTCATCGGAATGAGATCAGTGCGTAACTTATTGAACCATAATTGAAAAAACGGTTTGGAAACATCAATTCCTAAACCGTGTTCTCTGTGTTCGGTTTCAAAAGGTTTGGTTTGGCACCCGAATTATACACACTCATCATTCGAATGAACATCCAGCTTGGCAAGCTAACATGTAAATCAAAAGGAAGAGATGTTTAGGGAGTTAAACAGCGTGGAGGATGACGTGGCAGTGTATTTGACTTGGCAAACGGCCGTACGCTTCCGTTGGCCCAGGTGAAAATTTATTCATTTTACAAACTTCCGTGGCGAATCTGGTCCCTCAAAAACTTCCGTATACACAGTGCTCCAACCTGTATACTTTCGTGGTAAAAATGCTACTTAACCCTAAAAAAAATTACATATAAACTTGATGTATTCTATCAATTTCAGTGTTTTAATTGAATGTAATTCTGATTAAAAGTGATTGAATCAAATTAGATAATCCCCATTACTTAGTCTTTACTATGTAATTCAGATAAAAATTTGTATGAATTAACATATAAATACTTATACTTTTTCATAAATCAACATTTAAACATTAAGTTATACCCTTCATTTTAGACTTAATATAGTTGAAAAGCTTATTTCACATTTTTTATTGATAAAATATAAATTTCATTTCATAAATAAATATTATATAATCATCGTTACATTGCAATTCATGAATTTCATAAACCAAGTTGGTTATTATTTATAACAAATGAAATTGTTAAACAGATATGTACTTAAACATTATATAATCATGGTTCCATTGGTTTTTTGTGCATGTTTGAATTATATTGTACAAATGAATGAAATTTAATGTATCCTATAGTGCTATGTTTGTTGTTTGCCAAATAGAATATAGAAATAATAGATTATCTATATGGCTATACTTTAAATGTTTTTAAAGATTGATTAGTAAGATGTAATTGGGTATCATCATTTAAACGTCTATATTGAGGGCATGCCCAAGACAACTTTTAGGACTAGCTATAGATATTATGAATTTGTTGTTTTGCCATACAGGTCGACTAATGACTAAATGATATTCGTGGACTATATGAATCATGTCTTTCATCCCTATTTGGAAAAATTCATGACGGTATTGAAGTCCTAGCAAAGGAAGCACATTCAGGAAGTTCTTAGATAGTTTTTATTTGGTATGTTCAATCAAGTTGTAGGGAATACCTCATAACTAATCAATCTTTTGCAAGGGGCACTGTTCCCCAATTGAACTAGCTAGTACTTTTTCTTTATTTAGTTTCAAGCCTAGCTTGCCTTTTTAGAGAGAGAGAGAGAGAGAGAGAGAACAAAGGTGAGGAGAGCACAAGGAACATATTCTTATAGCACGTTAGGTGCTAAGGACCATAAGTTATATGTTAGCTTAATAGGTGTGAATTCTAGTTGAGGGAAGTGAGATTCCTTGAGTATATAACCTAAGCAAGGGGAAGTCAACTATGGTAGGTAGAGAGCCATTGTTGATTTTAGACAAACATCAGAATGGCGGTAGAAATATATAATTTTCATGTTTTTACATAATACTGAGTATTTTATAAAGGGATTTTCTCAACTAATAGCTATGACATTCACTTTCTAACCAAGATCAATCTTTTGATTAGGATGACAAATGTGAAAGGTTGATCTAAAGACTAAAGGTGAGAATTGCATTTATGCTCTAATCCAAGGGAACTTCTCACAGCGTATGATGGTTGCCCACAGAAAAGCTTAAGATATTGTTCTCATAGGCAGCGTTGTGTTCTAAGCCTTATGGCAATTGAAGCCTATGTAAGAGTTTTATTCTATATATGATTTGGAAACTAACTTGTGTAATGCTTATTACAACGGTTAAAGTGTAATTTTAGCAATGGATGAATTTTTTGGGAACGTTTGATATGATTGGGTTTTAAAGGTCATAAAACTAGACACAATTTTCTTAAAAAAATTGTGCAATTTTAACAACTTTGTTAAATCAGTGGAAATGCATGTTACTAAGTTAGAATAACAATTCCCACATCAAAAAGGATACAAATGTTTGAGCTAATTTGACATAATTGCTAAAAGTTTCTCAATTTTTCAAAGATTGGTTCTACTTTTACACCTTTCGAAACTTAATTGTATTAAATAACGATAGACTTCGGTACTAAAATTACATCTTAACCCTTGTTTTAATGGTTTGGAGACACCACTTATGGTACCCAATTTGAAGTGCTTTGTGATCACAAGGACAATTAGAAATACTTGATAAAAAAGGATTAAATATCAGACAAATAATTAAGATGGACGTGATTATTGAAAACCTATGAATAGACATTGAGATATCACCCGGACAATCAATGCTATTGTGGTAGTGGGTGCCTTAAATAGGAAGAGCACATTCACACATGTGTGTTTGTGTATATATATATTTCTTGTCTGTATGAGGTGTTAGTGAACAATACAATTTCTTAAGAAATGCCATATTGGAGTAGATTTGTATAAAAGCAGGTATACCATTTACCTCAGGACTCCCAAAATGTATAAAAATTTTGAAGTGGGGTTTTGGTGGTGGCCATGAATGAAGACTAACATATAGCAAAATATGGGGGGAATTATCAGATTCTGAACATAAATTATCTAAGACCCGTTGGATTATTCCCAACCCCTTGAAATTCCAGAGTTAAAAATGGGACAATGTGTGTGATTGGGAATCCGTTGGGAGAAATGAGCTTACAAATTTCGAGAACAATTTACAGAGTCCAAAAAAAAATTTATAGATTTCGAGATAGTTTTTATTGATTTCGATATGGTTTTTATGGATTTCAAGACAGTTTTGTCTTGGTTTGTATGCACCGTTGAAAATAAGGAGTTTCTAAATAAGCACAATATGTGTGAGGTTTTATTTATCATGAATTACGTACAAGTTTTATTCCATTTGGGTGATTACAAACCTAGTGACTGGAGTTGCTTATTCCTTGCCTATTTGAGCTAACTATCTTTTCGATGAGACTTTTATGTCCACTTCTAACAGAAAACTGATGTAAGAAATTAATCACCTCCGTTTTCAAAAGAACGTCATATAGGAATATTTATAATGTCTTTAACATAGACATTCAAACAAATGGACTTGAAAAGATAGAAGAAAACATACTCGAAAAGTGTCTATGATTAGTCAAACTTGGATAAACTGACAGACAATCCAGACAATCCGAGCAGGGTTATGATGGACTTGATTACAACTCTTCAGTCCCATTGAAGAAGTGTATTTTTAATATCCATTGTTTAGTTTAGGAGGGTAGGAAGGGAAGAAGTGGTAGTAATCTACTATATTACCCATACATATTAATTTATATTTTATATAAATTAATTTACACAATAACTCTAGGTAATGCTTTAATAATATTATATTTAAAAACTGGTTCATATTTCTTATTATAAGTTTAATAACATGTTTTATATAATAATATATTTTTAAAATATTAATTAATTTGTATTATATATTCTTAACTATAATTATATAATTTTTGTTTTTAATGAATTTAAGAATAATATAGTTAATTTTAGAAATTATTATAATTAATTTAGTAATAATTTTATTTATAATAAATCAATAATTATATTGTGAAAGGAATAATAATTTTTTTATCTATAATCATATTTTTATTTAATTTTAATGATATTTTTATTTATGATAAAATATTTACAGTATAAATTATTTTTATAATGTATATATTTTATAATAATATTCTTTTAATTACTATTTATTTTTTTAAAAAATATATTAATAAAATAATATTTTTCCTAGTGGACACTTTTGATTTAACAGTGAGATAATCCAGAATTACGCATTTTCTTTTATCTTTATGTTGATTTCAAATTCAAATTAAATCTTATAACTCATTAATACATTTGAGCCCTTCTTCGATTGTCGACAATCACCCACCCTCACACCTACAGACTCATCTCTGTCCCTCCCTCCTCCCCATCATTTTCTCTCACAGTTGTGATTTAAATCACCTTTCTATGCGTCATCATCTTCCTTAAGAACCACTGGACCAGAGATGCGATTGAAGGGATTATGTTGACTACATAAGGTGAGGAGCACATTCTTCGACACCTCATGTTGCATATTCTTATTTTAAGATACTTTTGTTTTCTTATTATTATTGGGTTTTTGATTTGTGCTATGTTTCTTTTTGTACTCTGTTGCTTGCAGAATATAAGAATTTTTGTTCATCTTTACATATTTCCTTTTGAACATAAGGTTTTTTTCAATCGTTTAGAGGAAGTTGTTCATTGGGTGCTGGTGGGTACTGATTTATGAAGTTGTTTCATTGGTTTCTTATGTCTTGAAAGAGTTACG